>OU427001.1:7560764-7668264 GCA_911387935.1 Dolichovespula saxonica
AGGTCGCCCATTTTTCTTGACGATAACAAACGGTTATTGACTTTCTCGAAATCTAAGATAGTTATTTATGAGAAACATTTATTTATATATATATATATATATATTTTTTTTTCTCTTGCATTTTTTCTCTTTTCTCTTTCTTTCTTTCTTTCTTTCTTTCCTCTGAAATCTCGCCCGCTCCTCGTACGCGGTATCGCTCGCGTTAATTTTAGATTATACACGAATCGTATATGTGCCCTTTGCTACTTCGGAATTATTAAATATTTCCATTGTTTTTTAGACGGATAAGAAAGAATCTCGTATCGACGAAAAAAAAAATAAAATAACAGAAGAGAGAGAAATTAAAAAAAAAAAAGAAGAAAAAGAAAAGCAATCGAAAAAAAATATTATCAGTTTCGTCGACGATCTCCTCGCGAATCGACGAAAATTATTATATCTCGCATCATTGTCACGTTCGCGCGTTAAATGTTGATAAGAAATGTTATGAATAATATGTTATGATGTCACGAGATACGATAAACAAAATGTATTATTTATGTAAACACATGATTATTTAATTAAATACGAGGAATAATTAAATTTATCATTCGACCTAACCGATTAACTACGGCCATCTGTTCGTAAGGCTACCTAAGATCGTTCATACTGTCGAACGGTGAATGAACCTTCGTTGATACGTATCGACGTACGGTAAAGAAGTTTCGAATGGTTCTATTATGATATCGACCGAGTACGATTATATCGTTAATTGCGGAACCTTTCTTATCGATGATAATTTACCGACCGCGATAACATCGAAGAATTAAACGAAATTGTCAGATATATTTTCAAACATTGTCATTGTTAACTTTATCCCCCCCTTAGAAAAGTGCACGAAAATATTTGCTAATGTATCTTAATGAACGATATTAATGAAAGTAAAAAGTTATCGACGAAGGTCGCTTTCAATAAAGATTTAAATGCACTTTAAAAGAAAACAAACAAACAAAAAAATCACAACACATTCGTACCGCGAATATCAATGAAAGGCACATACAAGGATGTCGATTTGAGTGTGCGGCAATAACTTAGTAATTTGAGATCAATTAAAAAAAGAAAAAAAAAAGAAAAAGATAAAACTTGTTCGGTTGATCATAAAATGCGCCGCTCGTTCTTTGACTGTCACGAGTACCGCATGATTTATGTGCTAATAATTAATCCCCGCATTCTCACAGTAGTAACGACCGTGTTAATGCACAAAAAGTACAAGTTGCTTGTAATAAAAAAAAAAAAAGGAAAAGAAATTAAAAAATAATAAAATGAGAAGGGAAAGATAAAAAGAGAACGAAAAAAAAAAAGAAAGAAAAAACAAGAAAGAGCTCAGAAACGAGAGCGTTATATCGGTGTTTATCAAATACGATTCTTTCAAACATCTCAAATATCGTATAGTTAATATTAAGACCAAATTAACGCGTCCTGTCGTGTCACAAACGACTTATATCCTAATGATTATGCGGATCGTTAGAAGGCTCAAGGGTCCGAGAAAGAAACTGGGCGTTAAAATCAGGCCGAGTTTGTTGACACTGAAGTCATAGGAAGGTAATCCACAGCTCGAGTTTTATCTTCAAGTGCCGACCATGGACACGCTTTCCACTTTTTTCCCACAGTAAAGAAACCTGAAAACATAAGCTGGTACGGTGGGGTGTTAAATTTATTAGTTTATATCGTAGATCACGATACTAAACTAATCATCATATAAATATTGATCGCTTTCATGTATTCACATGAGTTTATATCTGTCCTTATCGATTGTTAAGGAATCGATGTGACGTGCATATACACATACAAATAGATCTACGAGATTCGTTCCGCAACGTAGAGAGAGAGAGTGAGAGAGAGAGAGAGAAAATATTGAACTATTAGACAATCGATTATATATAATGTGAAATCTATAATATAACTTATAAAAAAAAAGTATATTACTAAATTAAATTAGATGTTATCATACGAAACTATTTTAAATATTTATATATATATATATAAATATACATGTACATACGTGATACAATAAATAACTATATTATATTACATTACAAATTAACTATCGGACATGAACGATAAATTAATTTTCTGATCGACAAAGTGTAAGATTAAAAAAGAAAAAAACAAAAATATATATATACACACATGAAAGATATTATATTATAGAAAAAAACTATTACGATTAAAATAGAAAAATCAGGATGGAAGCAGTCTGATCTCGCGTTAAAAAAAAAAAAAAAGAAAAAAACTGATACGATGTTTTCGTCAAGCACAATTATTGCAAAAATTCGAGATTAGTTCGTGTCACGATATGAGTCGCGAAGAAAAGAAAAAGAAAATAAAACAAAAAAAAAAAGATAGAAAAAAAGAAAGAGACAGGACATAAATGTGTCCATAGATGCAGTAACGAAGTTAAACGCGTCGTGTAAACGACGAGTGCGTTTTCCGTCGGTTACCGCAGAAAAATAAAAGGAGGGACATGCTCGACAGTCTAGACAACCAGAAGCACGCAATTGTCTGGACCACTCGTGAGACGAAACGACGAAAGTCTCTTCATAGTAGTAAGTAGTAGTAGTAGTAAAATAGTAGTAGTAGTACCACGTAGAGTTTGGGAACGTGGTAGTATTAGTAGTAGTAGTACTTTCGTAGCTTTGACCTTTTCAAGCACAATGCACCAGGGCCTTCGCAGGACCGACCTTTGCACTCGTCGACTGGACTTTCAACGGATACGTGTTCTCTCGTGTTTTTGTTTACAACGGCTAAAAGGAAACGATTTTTTCTCGATCTCTCTCTCTCTCTCTCTCTCTCTCTCTCTCTCACTCTCTCTTTGCTCTTTTCTTTCTCCTATTATGACGACATTCGAACATCCTGTATAAAAAAAAAAAAAGGAAGAGAAAGAAAGGAAAGGAGCGAGTTCGTACAGTTCGTTTTTTTACTCGCCTTTAGATCGATCGAAGTAACGTTAAATACGAGACAATCGTTCGATTTGAAAGAAATAATTATTGAGAAATTGATGAGTGCGATCGTTCGTACCTTTACATGGTATCTTAAATTCTCTAAGTTACGATTATGTGTGCGAACCGAAAAAGTAAGAACGCAAGTTCGTGGATAGTATATCCCTTTTATACTAATCGTAATCGAACGTATTGGATATGGATGAAGGAAAAAAAAAATAATAATAATTCGTGTCTGTACGACGAATCGTACGACAATGATTATTAAGAAAACAAAACAAAAAAGGGGGGGGGAAGTTTTAACATTCGTCGTGAAATTGATAAGAGAATTGTGAAGAAATTAATATCGATCCTCGTGCACTTCCTATACGTCCATGATCTCTATGATTTTCATAGATTTTTCATTTCACATCGTTTCGACGTAAATTTAAATGACGTGCAAATTTTTACATCGATGAAATCGATGTATCCCGTTGTTATCGATCCGTAAAGGAAAAAAGAAAAGAAACGAAAAAGACGAAATAAAAAAGATCAAAAAGAAAGAGGAAAGAAATCGATGGAGATAAACGGGGGATGAGAAAGAGAGTTAGAGAGAGAGAGAGAGAGAGAGAGAGAGAGAAGATGAAATCACAGACATCGTCTTATTGTTCGTAACGTCCTAACGATGTTTTAAGGAGAGAAAAAGCAGATCCTGGGAAGGAAAGCGAAAGTATAGTAAGAAGGGCACCATGGGCGGCATTTGACCTCCCACGAGCTCGCCACGACTAACAAGAAGAAGAAAAAGAAGAGAAAGAAGAGAAAGAAGAAGAAAAGGGAGAAAAGGAAGATGAAGAAGAAGATGATGATGACGATGAAAAGGGAGAGGGAAGATAGTAGAGAAGATCGGACTCCGTATAGGGGATTTTCTATAAACTACCGACGGATAGACAGACAGAGAGACAGACAGAGAGAGAAAAAGAGAGAGAGAGAGAGAAAGAAAGAGAGAAACATCGGTGCCATCTAGTCGCATGAAGCAGCTTATGTATTTAAACGCGAGAGACGGACGCGACGGACGGTCCGATCTTTCTTTCTCTTAACAAAGGGCCCTTTTGTATCTATACGGCCATGTACTTACTAACTAACATAGAGAGAGAGAGAGAGAGAGAAAGAGAGAGAGAGAGAAAGAGAGAGAGAGAGACGTCGTTCGAGAAACGTCTTGCAACTGGACACCAACGTTCCCTTTTGACTTTAAGGATTTCTTTCGCTTGTTCTCTCCACCTATTTAAATGGTAATCGATTTAAATCCCACTTGATAAGAATGAAAAAAAATTCTATCTGTCGCGTAATTCGTTCAACCTTATAACCGAGTACGTACACGTAATCGAGCAATTAAATTGTTTTCGACGTTTCGATCGGTACGGTTGGATTAATTAATTTGATATAACGAAATTTTCCTAATTTTACGGCTCTCAATACGACGGATGGATTTTCTTTTAATTCTTTAAATCGTTTCTTAAGAGTACGCAAATTGTTATTAACGATGAATCCCAAACGTTTACGAATAAATCGTATTTAATATTAATATGTAATTGATTGTAATATATAAATGAAAATTAATTGAATACAATTCTTAGTAATTCGACGATTGAATCACGTACTGTGATGGAATGAAAAGTCTATATTAAAAATCTGAATAATCTCTAATATACATCATCGCAATATCATATTATCATCCATCTATACGTATTAAACGTATATTAAAGTTAATATCGAACGTTCCTACACAGAGAGAGAGAGAGAGAGAGAGAGAGAGACGGAAATAATTTTACACGATAGACGATCAGGTGAATTATTTTGACAATACGTAATGTAACATTTATAGTAAGTGACAATTATTTCGTAAGATCGTAATCCGATTAAGTGATAATTATTTCCTAAGATAGTAATACGATTAAGTGACAATTATTTCGTAAGATAGTAATCAGATTAAGTGACAATTATTTCGTAAGATAGTAATACGATTAAGTGATGATTATTTCGTAAGATCGCAATCGGATGAGGATTTTTCTATTGAAAAAAATAAAATAAAATAAATAAATAAAAATATGAAAAGGAGGGGTAGGGTGGGTGGGGTGGGAGGGGGTAGGAAAAAGAAGAAAAAGAAAATGTAGAGCCTTGGACAATGGGTTCGCACGCGTACACCAGCAGGTCCTCGAGACGCCGCGGCCGGCGTCGCTTTCCCACAGTTAAGAAGGCGCCTCGCTATCTCTTGGCGCCTACTATACACGACACACAGGGCCACGCATTCACCAACACAAATGTTTCTTCCCGTACTTAATCGTTCGTCCAACGCATTAACCATCCCAATACAAGTATATTGAAAATATACGTGTATATATATATATATATATATATACGTACATAAATATTATTTAACAATAATTATCATCTCAATATTATTATTTTAATATCAAAAGCAATGGATATCTTTCTTTGAAAGATTCTTTTGAAAATACCCCACCAATACTTTAAAGCAATATTATTCGTATGTTTATAGGGAGAAAGGATTATCTATGACGATCATTATAACGATCGTGATATATATATATATTTTTTTTTTACATACGTCGATACGAAAAGACTGCGATGAAAGAAAGAAAGAAAAAATAGAAAAAGAAGAGAAAAGAAGAAAAAAGAGGAAGAAAATTTTCTCTTTCTGTTTTTATTTTTTTTTTTTTAATTTTTTTATTCTTTTCTTTTTAATTTTTTTCTTTTTTCTCTCTCTCTCTCTCTCTCTCTCTTTTTAAATTAGCCGGTAGGATTGAGTTTCGAGGGTTCGATTTTTCGAATTCCAGGGTCGAGCTTCAAGGGTTCCGGGCGCCTCTAGAAAGAGAGGTCTGGATTATGTTACTTTCGACTCGTCGTCGAAATCGCAGACTCGAAAAAAGGGGGGGAGGAGAGGGAGGGTACTACATTTCTCTCTTTTTGCTTTCGACCATTGGGGCGGGAAAAACGCATTGTTTTGTTTTTCTTTAACCCTCTCGTTTCACGGGAATGATTCGTCACCGAAAATGAAACCTTTTAAATCTTGACGGGTGAACGTCACGCGTCCGACACACGTCACGATTTTCTCTCTCTCTCTCTCTCTCTCTCTCTCTTTCTCTCGTTCCTAGTTAAATTCTTCGTAAAACTATCTCTCGCTTGCGTGATGTTATCCGAAACTTTGTTCCAAACGATTTAATAATCATACCACGTTATTAAGCATAAACTTCGGCCAAGATTAAAAAAAAAAAAAGGGAGGATTTCGTTTCTTCTATTATGTTATGTTTCTTACCAAATTAAAAGGGACGTTAATTGATTGAAATAATCGGGGAAAAAATTCGTTGTTACGATCAATCTATAATTAATTCTCTAATTATTTATAGGAAAAGAAATCAATCAAGTAAAATAATAATCTACGAAGATATTCAATCCCTTTTATTAGTTCGACATAGTGTAATATTTCCAGTATCGATAAATTCGCTCGATAAGATCGCTCAAGAAAAAAAAAAGAAAAAAAGAAAAATGAAACGAAGAAAGATAATGGAACGAATTGATTAAAATAATTAACGAAAAGAAAACAAAACAAAAAACTAAGTTGTACCAACTTCCGTCCGATCAAAAACTCCAACGTTCATTTATCATCCTCCGAGATCGATTAATTAATTCGACGATAAACGATCTACGTTATCGATTCGATAAACGATGTTTATCGATTCATTCATTAATCATATCACGTGAAAACAATCCGAATCTATTTCTATTTTCAAATATTATTGATCGATCCTGTCTAGACACTAATAACACCTATACCGTACATTTAAATCGTCTCGTCAGGAATGGCGAATATATACATCTACATATGTATATATATATATATATATATATATATATATATATATATATATATATACTTATTTACGTAAATGAATCTACGCTTGTCCGTCGTAAGCATTTAATCGTAAGAGTATCTACGAAGGACGACTCGGATCCCTCGATCTTTTGATTGGTCAAGTCAGCCAACATAGGCGGGTCTTGGGTTTGCTCCTCCGCCCTAACTCACTCTCGCGTTATGGCTGTCTACCAAGCAAAAAGTTCATTTCGCATCGTCTTTACTACTTAGAGTTACTTATTCACTTACTCACGTACTTATTCACGATCCTAATTATAATGCGTTGCGAACGGACATGCTCGTCATTATTCGCATTCTTTTTTTATTTTTTTTTTTCTTTTTTCTTTTTCTTTTTTGTTGGCCTTCCTTCGTTATCTTCGTTGGATCCCAGACGTTGCTCGAAAAAAAAGAGAGATAGAGAGAGAGAGAGAGAAAAGAGAAAAGGAAACTATCCCTTTTTTCCTGTTTTATTTTATTTCTTTTATTTATTTATTTATTTTTCGACAACATTTAACACTTACCCGGATATTAATCGAAATATTTGTTAACTTAAAGTGAGATCGATAAAAAGAAATCGTAAAACGAATTGTTAAATATCAATCGTCGAGATTAAAGATTGAAATTTTTTTTCCAAAGCGATCTGTAATAATAATAATAATTAAAAAATATGTAATCGAAGGATCAACATTAGATGTCGACTATCGAACGATCGAAGAAGTAACAAAATTATTTCTTCACGAAAGAAGATCAACAATTTTTAAAAACTATCATAAATTTCAATCGTCTAATATGAAAGTCTAAAAAATTAGATAGCCATAAAAAAAAGGAAAAAAAAACAAACAGAAAAGAGGCTCTTAATATAATTAAATATTCGATTAGGCATAGAGAAATCATGTGTGTAAATAATTATCGATCAGGAATTCTTAGTCGAGAAAAATAATAAAAAAAAAAAAAAAAAAAAAAAAACAGCGATGACGATCGTTTAAATAAAATATTTATTATAATGAATAATGTAAGAACAATGTATAATTGAATGCAAGATAAAATCGATTAGATTAAAAAGAGTAGGAAAATGATATGCATCCGTACACACACACATACACACATACATAAACACATACATACACATATGTGTCTGAGATAAAACGACCACCCCCATGGAGCGGTAGCGCCAGTACGTGGGTGTGCTGGTAAAAATCTCGTCTTCGCGAGCAGAGAACACGTCGAGGAGAGGAAGGACACGCGCTTACGCGTACATGGACGTTGAAAAAGGAACAGGGGCGCGCGCACAAGCACACACACACACACAAACAAATACACACTCACGCCAAGCCTCTATCGTTTCGCTGTCCCTGTCCGACGAGAGAGACCCCGAACACTTGACTCTCATCGTGAAACCAAGTCACATTACACGTTCGCCCTCCGACCTGACCGTTCCATGACCGTGACCATCCCTTAAAAATTCAACAATTTTGACGTATCTCATTCGTTGTCATCATCTCGATTGTCAAATTAAAAAATATAATAGTCTTCTCGCGATATATTGTATATTCGCGCCAATGTCGAGTTTTTAATAATTAAACGTTGCACGTTCGACCGACTGTCGTCGTTGAAAGTGTCAAATGGGTTCACTTCGAGGTGAACGAGTGATACGAAAATAATTTTCTATTTAAAAAAAAAAAAAAAAAAAAAGAAAGAAAGAGAGAAAAGACAAATAAACAATCGATCGACGAGACATATTTCTACGAAGTTAAGAATCGAAACGAACGGATGATAATGCTTTAGAATGTTGTCCTCTTCGATATCGGCTACTCCGTTCAGCGTGCGTGATATACTTAACGAGGATCAACAGTTTGCAGTAATGGAGTGTTATCCTCATCATCAGCATCAACCTCATCATCAACAGCAACAACAACATCAACAACAACAGCAGCAGCAACAACAACAACAACAACAACAACAACAACAACAACAACCGCAACAACAACCGCACATACCGCAGGATTATTACGCGTATAACGTGGTGCCTGATAATAATTGGGATACGGAGAAATTCAAGGAACAAGGGGTGCCTGGTTATTCTCATTATTCCGAATTAAATCACGTACATCAGCTGAGTCAAGTCGTCCCGCCTTATCAAGAAACTCCTGTCACCGAGGATGGTCAGTCGCGTTTTATTTATTTCTTATCGAATCAGATATATGTATGTATACAAATATGTCCATGTCTGTCCGTCAAAAAAAAAAAAAAAAAAAAAAAATATGTGTTTGAAAGTGCGATGATACAAATTAATTAACCTTGACGATTAAAATATGTTGACTTATGTCTATGTAAATAAAGAGATCAGATTCTGTCTCGAATATGTTTGACGATCGTCGAAATGAAACTTTCAAGCTTTAGAATGTTTTCAATTTGATTCTAACTGGCGAATAAAATTCGTAATAATATGAGCTAACGCGTTTTAACGGATAATTAATAATGAAATCTTGTAGAAACAGTACGATAATTATATTTTTCCTCAGGGAACATCGTGACGTCGAGCAAAACGGAATTGCGAAAGAGTCAGTCCGGTAAAAGAACGAAAAGAAAACCAAGAGTATTGTTCTCACAGGTGGGTATAAAATTTTTCGTAAAGATTTTTGTAAAGAGTAACGACGACTTTCGTTCGACGACGTTCGAGGCGAAGAAAAAAAAAAAAGAAAGAAAGAAAGAAAGCGAGAGAAATAATTCGTTAGAAAAAAAAAAAACAAACAAACAAACAAAAACAAAAAACAATTCGACGTTTATTCTGTTCAGACGCAAGTTTACGAATTGGAACAACGTTTCAAGCAACAACGATACCTAAGTGCACCGGAACGCGAAATGTTGGCGCAGAGTTTGAAGTTGACGAGTACTCAGGTGAAAATCTGGTTCCAGAATCGTCGTTACAAGAACAAACGCGCTCGGCTCGAGGACGCCGAGAAACTTCAGGCACAGGGTATGAAGAATCAATCGTTGAAGAAAATCTCTGTGCCCGTGTTGATAAAGGATGGTAAGCCGAACGTTCACGAGGCTTACAACGTACCGTATTGGTCGAACGTCCGGCCGGACATGTCGATGAACATTCAAGGAGATTTCAGAAGTTCAGAATCGATCGTCAGATTGAGCCCTGAATTTAGAACGAGTTCGAGCGACATCAGAATGGACTCGAATATCAGTCCCGGTGATTACAGGAACGACGTCAATACTGATCACAATAATAGGCCTGTAATTAACGTAGACGTACAACAGAGACAACAAATGTTGCCGAACAACGAATACAGGCCAAATTACGTTACGGATATTCGTCCTGGTGTTCACGAGTGTGTCAGAACGATCAAGACCGAGTACAAGGGTACGACGAATCCAGTTAACGAAGTAACCTTTCCCGATTTGAAGTGTGTACCGGCGGATAACAAGATGGTCGCTGAGTGTAGAGCCGGTATAATGGACGTATCCAGTACCGAGTACGGTTTCACGAATTACATCGGCCCGTTGAATTATCCTATGCAATACGTGAACACGATCGACGCACAAATATCGTCGGGAATCGATCAAAATCTTCAACGGTTGTGGTAGATGACCGTAAATCGAAGATTAACGCCGGTGATTTTTTTCATGATCAACGACTTCACGAACTCAAACAAGTGTTTGCATTTTTTCTTTCTTCTTTTTTTCTTTTTTTTTTTTTTTTTTTTTACTATATTAACGAAAACGTTAACGACCAATGGGATCCGATTTTTTTCGAATCGATCATTATTAGATTTTAATGTTAAGGGAGAAGACGAAGACGATTTATATTTGGTGGGACGACGAATCTTCGATACATTTTTTTTTTAATCGGAGCCACCGATTTTTCGTTTCTTTGTTTTGCTCCTTTTTTTTATTCTTCTTTTTCTTCTTCTTCTTCTTCTTTTTGTTCGTTTTTAAGGACACCCTCCACGATCAACCAAAGAGGTATAAATAATAATTAAGTTTTACAATTAGATTACTTTTTAAACGTCAACACGTGTAATTGTAGTTTTATCACTATAGAAAAACAGAGGAGAAAAAAAAAAGAAAAAAATATGGTTAATTCAAGAATTTAGTTATTTAGTAGTTATTGGCAGCTGTTCCGTTACTTCCTTTTTTCTTTCTCTTTTTTTTTTTTGTCTTATAGCTTTAGTTAGGTAAGCTTTTTTCTTCTTCCTCTCTCTCTCTCTCTTTCTCCCTCTTTGTCTCTTTCTCTTTCATTCTCACTCACTCTCGGAGAAATCCAAGGATAGTGCCTTGAGTGGCCGCAACGGAAACCGCTTCAAGTGGTTTTTGCGGAAACATTTAGCTCGATATTCCGCGTAACTCGCGTCCCATCGTAAAATTCTTTTTTTAGATCATTCAGACCGTTCGAAGTGGCCCGAAACACCTGACCGACGCAATCGTTATATATACATATATATATTGAAGTATCTTAAAAATCTTTAAGTGATCTCGTATTTAGGAAACTAGCAGGAAACAAAAAGCAAAAATATATATTCGACGTATCATCGATCGAATTATTTCAAATGCCACGACGATATTAGACACCTTTCTTCGGTCGTATCGTAAAATAAATTCAAGTTCCTATCCTTCTTTTTATCGTCCTTCAGGATTTACGAAGCCAATGTTTTAACGTGTACACACACATACACAGGTCCCACTTGAACTCGATTAGCGTCACTCTCGGCTATACACACCTTCCATCATCCGAGAAGTGATTTTCTTTTTTCATCGCGAACTATTAAATTTTCTTTTTCTTTTTCTTTTTCTTTTTCTTCTTAATACGCGTTAAAACAACAACGACGACGACGACGCACGCATACGAATACGTAGATATCAGTGTATGTACGTACGTAACTACGTAAGTACGTATAAATAAATCTAAGACGTTAGAAGATGGGACAAAGAATCAACAACGCTATAGATAAAGAATAATAAGAGATAGGACGAATGATTCGATAGAAAGAATTGGCGATAGTGAATTTAATAGAAATAATATGGCAAAACGGCATTTATAAATAGGTGAGTTCTGACAGCTTGAGCTAAGCCATGGGTGCCTTTTAGGTTATCGCATGAGCACGACGGGTCATCTGGCAGTCAAGTGCCCCGTACGTAGAGACGACTTTACGTCGGTGTGCATAACGTGTGCTCGTGTAAGAAACTTGGTGCTCTCTTTCTCTCTCTCTCTCTCTTTCTCTCTCTCTCTCCTTGTAATCGTGTTTTCGTGGTGCTACCGACGCTATAAAGGGCCATGGGAACATGCTGATAAAAATGTCAGTCTTAATTTTATAAGGATCGAGCGCGAACCTTCCCACGTGATCGTGTTATCGTGATCCTGATCGTGACTTATTATATGGGCTACGTATCTATGTATGTACGTATGTATATATGCACGTATGCACGTATGCACGTATGTATGTATGTATGTATGTATGTGTGTGTTTGTGTACGTATGTATGTATGTATGAACCTAAATGGAAAACGAAGAGAAGGCGATGATTGTGTGTTGCGTTTTTATCATTTGATTTGACAAGAAAAGGAAAAAAGAAAACAAAAAAAATAAAGTATTAAGTTCGATCATACACCTTCGAGACTCGATGTAAAGTACGATCTGCGAAAAATGATATAATAAAATAAGCAAATTTTCATGAAAAATTATTTCGTTCGTTTGTTTTTCCTCTCCTTTTTTTCTTCTTCTTCTTCTTCTTTCATCCACGCATATCCAAGATTGTATCCTCGAAAAGAGATGAGGGATATAGTGTTCATTTTTTCTTGTGGTTGTACTCTCTTTCATAAAATTAATCGAACAAAGTCATTTTTCTATTATTTTCGTTCGTTGAATTTTCTTATCTGATAATACGTCTTCGGCTTTAAACCGCATACGGGGGGAGGGAGGAGGGATACGCATACGTTAGACACATTCCAGATTATTTCTTTTTTGTAAATCGATTACCGTCCATTATACGATCGTATATTAATATGATCAATCACGGGACGTTTAACGTCGAAATACGATCCTATTTGCCTGTAAGCAAACTGCGGCGGTGGTAGGAGAGAGGAATGAAGGGGGAGCGGAAGCAATGGCGGGGAGGGTGGAGTGGGGGAGGGTACTCCCCGAAAAGGGTAGGCACGCGATAGTCGTTCAAATAGATTTCCCTTCGTCTATGCGTAAAACGTTTAACCGCGACACATGACGTATATTAACTAATTGACTCATTTTTTGTTTTATTTTTTGTCCCTTCTTTCCACGAGCATCATCATTAATTTACTACTTCGTCGGATGCATCTATCTCTCTCTCTGTCTCTCTCTCTTTTTTTATTCGGTTAAGAAGAAAAAAAATGAAAGAAAGAAAAAGGAAGCCGACGTTTATCTTTCACTTGATAACTTTTACATTCGATGAAATATAATGAATTGATGTTTCGATAGATCGTATTTTATTAACCGGTAGAAACGTTTGGAAATATTCTCTAGTTCGTTCTGCGATCAGTTCGTGTTTCTTTTCTAATTTAAGCTATGACTTAATGCACGTACGTATCGCATACCAGAAGTTTGACGTGGCTCCTACGACGACCATATCGTTCAATAATATAATTAATGCTTGGACGATTTTGACACTTTTGAAAATTTAACGATAAGTTGCATAGAGTCATTAGAGTTTATTTATAAATTTTATTAAAAAGAAAAAAAAAAAAGAAAACAGAAGAAAAAGAAAAAAAGGAAATATCAATGGTCGGTTAGATAGATTTTTGTTCTTCACCGCGATAAAGGTAGAGAACTTCTTTATCAACGACAGCAATATCATCATTTCACGCAGATTACTTTTTTATCGACTCCCGGTAACATTGCTCCCTTCAAATCTTTCAAGTGACTATTTCGTGGTGCACTCTGTCAAATAAAACGACAAAACCACGATTTCTTCGTGAGGTATTATAAAAAAAAAAAAATAAATAAATAAAGAAAAAATTAAAAAAATTAAAAAAATTAAAAAAATTAAAAAAACGAATAAATCATATGAAAAAGTAACGTGAATCGATCGGATCGTTCTCGTAAGTAGTCAGCGCAACTACTAACTCTGAAAAGTTTGCAATAAACTTCTCAATATTACGAATCGTCTAAACACAAAAAGGGAACAAATTGCTTCGTTAAATTTTTGCGGTGCGGGCCGATGGATACGCGGCCAAAAAAAACAACTGCTCCGGTATTCCTACGGATAATGTTAAAGCAACAATGATTTATAACATCTCGTTAGACATCGAAATGAGAACGAGGATAAGCAGAGGAAACTCAAGATACTATTAGACTACGGAACATAAACATAAAAATATAGCGGTATACAAATTGAACCAGATTTTCAAGTGATCGCATTATCCACTTTGTACGGTTATTAATATACACCTGTATTATTTCTCAAGCAATTTATTTATATACGTCTTTTTCTTTTTTTTCTTTTCTTTCTTTACGAATACATTACACGCGTACGAAAACGTATGTAAACCGAAACAAAAGAAAAGAAAACAAAAATTGTCTAAAATTTACACACACATAAATATATATATATATATATGTCTGTTCTCGTCGATGAAATAGACGCTAGTATCGAAAACAGATTCGCCCACTAATTGGTCATCATTTCAGCGAAGTCCGGACGTCGTTTGCGTCTGTTCGCTTTTCGATAGAGACGACGAGACTACGCGAAGAGGAGAGAAGGAAGAAGGAAGAAAGGAAAACACAAAACGAGAGAGAGAGAGAGAGAGAGAGAGAGAGAGAGAGAGAGAGAGAGTGAGAGGGAAGGAAAAAAAAAGAGGAAGGAAGAGGAGGCAAAGAAGAACAGGGACGACGGAGGGGGATGCTGGCGCTTACGTATATACTACTCGTGTACATAGTCCCGTATGTAACTATACTAAATCCCCCATACATACGAATATCTACACGAGCTAAGCACTAATATTACATCTCTGAACTGACAGACGCGCGGACTTTAAAAGCCAAGACTAACAAACAGTTAGCAGTCATCCGGTCTTCTTGTTTTTATATTCTTAGGACGGCCGTGCGCGCGCGCGCGCACGCTCGCTCGTTCGTTCGCTCTCTCGCTCGCCCATGAAGAGAGAAAGAGAGAAAGAAAGAGCTCATCTCTCGTGATCGCCTTTTACACGGATACGTCGATCGCTTTCGCTTCGTCAGAACGACGACGTCTCGACGCGAGAGCGAAATTTCCTGCTCCTACTCGACGCGGTTAAACTAAGTTAAACGCTTCTGTTCTGTACTCATTCTCTCTCTTACTCTCTCTCTCTCTCTCTCTCTCTCTCTATCTCTCTCTATCTATCTCTCTCTCTCTCTCTCTCTCTCTCTCTCTCTCTCTCTCTCTCTCTCTCTATCTCTATCCATCTATCTGTCTGTCTCTCTTTCTCTCTCTTTTACTCTCTTTCTCTTTCTCTCTGTCTCTCTCTTTCTCTCTCTTTGCACTTGAATCGTCTCCTACGAGACGCCTTTCTCCTCGGGAAATTTCGCGGAAGCCTGGGCGACCGGGCTTTAAATAAATGCATGAACTTTCGGAAAGCAACCACGTTCCTTGCGTTCCGATCGGATTTCGTAGAAACGAGAGAAGATCTTACGAGTGACTCTATCTCCTTAAACTTATTGTTACTACCCATACAGATAATCCCAAAATTTATTTATCCTTCCTTTCGAGGGAAAGGGATAAAGGAAGGAGGTAAGGGAATGGGAATAAATCGGACGTCGTTCTTTCTTCTTCTTTTTTTCCTGGAAAGAAAAAAGAAATAACAAAATTATCTCCCTTGGCTCCTTTTATTTTTCATTTCCTCTTCATTATTATCATCGTCGTCATCGTCGCCATACAAGAGTCTTAAAGAGTTGGGAGAAAATAATAAAAAGATAAAGGATGAAAATAAATGTGAAGATAAAAATGAAAAAGAAAAAAAAAAAAGAGGAAGAAGAAGAAGGAATCAAGATCGGTAATCAAGAAAAAACGATCATCGAAACGTTCCCCACCGGTAGAAGTCGGACGTTTTTCACTTTATAATCTGCGACCGCATCAAAAGTAGTAAACGGGGGGTTCCT
Source organism: Dolichovespula saxonica (assembly GCA_911387935.1). NCBI lineage: Eukaryota > Metazoa > Arthropoda > Insecta > Hymenoptera > Vespidae > Dolichovespula > Dolichovespula saxonica. The sequence goes on from OU427001.1 coordinate 7,576,762, forward strand.
GGCCTTTTCGATCGGCCCTTCCGGCCGGAATCAAACGTTTCTCGACTGGCCGCCGCAAATCGTCGATATATTTCGAGCGATTCCTCACGAACCTAGAAAGAAATATCTCGAAAGAGATCGTACGAGTTTCGGACTTAAAAGGAGCCAACGAAGAGGGGAAAGAGACCAAGAGAAACAGACAGTGAGAGAGAGAGAGAGAGAGAGAGAGAGAGAGAGAGAGAGAGATAGAGAGAGGCGACGATTCGAAGTAGCACGGTTAAGGGGTGGAAAAGAGGGGTGAGTGAGTGAAAGAAGAAAGAGAGAGAGAGAGAGAGAGGGAGAGGGAGAGAGACTCGTCTGTGCTTTCTCTCGAACGGCGGGGATAACTGAAATAAGGTATAATTTTCCGCGCCAATTAAGGTCTTTAAGAATTGGGACCAATTGAGCGCGGAGGGTCAGACGTTCGTTTCTAAGGGGAAAGAGATGTACCACCGCCATGACCAACCCTCCCTCCCTCCCTCCCTCACCCCCCTATAATTTATTATTGATTAGATCGAATCTAACGGCGCGGGGAGAAGAAGCGAGGAGGAGAGGGAAAGTAAAAAAAAAAAAGAAAGAAAAAAAAAGAAGAAGAAAGAAAAGAAAGAAAGGAGAGGGAAGGAAAGGAAGAGGAGGGAAAAATAGAAGGGGTGGAAAGAGAAAGAAGAGACGAAGCTTCTCGGGACGCTTTCTCGTCGATTTTCTTAAGATTACCCATCGAATCCGTCCTCGTTCGTAGGTAAGAAGCTCGATGAAGGGAAGCGAGCACGAGAGCACACCGTTTTTCCGGCTCGGTTACCATCGTTGACTCTCTCTCTCTCTCTCATTCTCTCTTTCTAGCTAGCTATCTATCTATCTATCTATCTTTCTTTAGTCGTTCTACCCTCGTTATAAGAATTCTTTTTCTTTTTTCTTTTTTCTCAGACACCTATTTGGATAAAGAGAAGAAGAAGAAGAAGAAGAAAAAAAAAAAAAGATAAAACCGTCGTCGTTATTTTGAATTAAAGCGTCATTAAAAGATTTATAAAAAAAAAATTATATCCACTGCAACGCAATAGATTAAGATTAGAAGACATGATCCAATTGGATATCTTTCTTTTCCTTTTCTTTCTTCGTTGTTCTTCTTTATTACTACTAAAAAAAAAAAAAAAAAAAAAAAAACATACGTGTGTATATATATAGAAAAGAAAAGAACTCGTTAATGCGAAAGTAACGAAGAGAAGTAAGTAAGTAAGTATGTAAGTAAGTAAGTAAGTACGTAGAAAGCTAACTAAAAATTATTTCGCTAAAGTGAAATTATTTCGTTGGCCTATCCTCCCACCAACCTCGATATATCTAGAACCAACGAGGTCATCATCGGATCAAGTGAGGCGTAGTCTACGCTTATATGTGGTTCACACTTAATTAAACCGACATAGGAACTCCGGGCCCGGTAGCACGTGGCGGACAATACTGCAAGTCTTTAGCGTCAATTGTTATGTAAAGCACACCCTATATATGCACCGCGCAGTTTCTCTCGTCTCGATACGAGACGAAGTAGTACGTAGTAGGAGTAGATACTAGGACTATACTATCTACAGTTACGTTTACCGTCTCTATACGTATATCTACGAAGAGAAAGACGATAAAGAGAGTAAGTGTGAGAGAGAGAGAGAGAGAGAGAGAGAGAGAGAGAGAGAGAGACAGAGAAAATGTCATTCTACGTTTCGTATTCATAAATCTTCCTTTCCATTCTCACTTTTACATACCCTACCTACTACTACCCGGAGACTCGTATATTATTTATTTATGTTGGTTAAATTTTATTTTTTGTTTTTTGCTCTAGGAAAAGAAGAAAGAAAAATTCTCAAAAAGGAAATTTTCTACGTAACAGATTGCCCGTACTCGTCAACATCTGCTGCGAAATGTAATGTTTAAAAACGTCCGACGGGATGATCAATTGTGATCTCAGACATCAGTTTCGTAGAAAGTATATATATGTGTGTGTGTGTGTACAATATATTCACTCAAGTGTAAAAATGATGGAGCAATTAATGACGTACGTTGACGTGGAAAAATTAAAAACAAAAAAAAAGAAGAAGAACGAACGAACGAACGAACAAACAGACAAATACAAGGCGACGTAAAAATTTGTAGAATTAAAGTATGACAAAAGTAAACGATGCTAAGAGATACGAATAATCTTTTTTTCCTTGTTTTCCTTTCCTCTTCGGCATACGTGCAGGATAACAAAAAATCGTATGGAAAATCTCTCGAGGATTAATCCCCCCCCCTCCCCGATATAAAAAGGAATATATAAGAGATTTCCTATTTTCACGAATGCCGTCGTCCTCCTTGTCGAATGAAATGAGAATCGATCGAATAAAATCGAATAAAATCGGTTCTGACAAACGAGATAATAAGAAAAAATAGTAGACGTGAGAAGAGAAAAAAGTATGACTTTATAGAAATACATGGATATGACAGAAGATATATAGTGAGATAGAAAGAGAGAGACAGAAATGAGAAAGAGAGAGACAGAGAAAGAGACAGAGAGAGAGAGAGAGAGAGAGAGAGAGAGAGAGAGGGAGAAAGAGTAAGAGTGACAGAGAGAGAAAATTTAAGAGCACACTCCGCGGTGTGTTCCCACTCCTACTAGGTTGATCGAGAGAACGAGACGATGGCTCAGAGTATTCTCGGTCCTCGACCATTGGTCCCGCATGGAAAAGTCTTGCCGCGCGAAAACCCGTCGATTGGCCGTAGGGCGAGGCATCCCCGTCGTCCGACGGAAACGTTCGCGCGGAAAGCCGAGCGGAAGGAGGTTAAAGCTCCACCTACCTCTGCGATACGCTTCTGGTACAAGAGAAAGATAGATGGTGAGAAAGAGAGAGAGAGAGAGAGAGAGAGAGAGAGAGAGAGAGAAAGAGATAGATAGGGAGAGAGATAAATAGATTGATACAGCGTGGGATAGAGAGTGAGAGTTAGAGCGAGAGAGAGAGAGAGAGAGAGAGAGAGGATGAAATAGTAGGTGGAAGGTGAGAGAGCACCTCCTTCGAGAGAGAGAGAGAGAGAGGAGAAAGAGTTTCGAAAGGACGTTCGTTAAGGAGTTGCAAAGGAGACAATTTAAAGTCCCTCGTTTGAAAGGATTAAGTGAGAAAGTAATAGTTTTCGTTGAGAGAGACGCAAAGAGAGAGAGAGAGAGAGAGAGAGAGAGAGAGAGAGAGATAAGTTGTGCACGTAAGTGAGTAGTCTCTGAGAGCGAGTGCGTTGACAAGAAACAAAAAAAAAAAAAAGAAAAAAAAAAACAAAAATCAAGTGTCTTCTCGCAAGAAATATGTCAATCGATTTTTAACGTTTAATCAATGGGAGTACATAGTGCGAGAGAGAAATAAAAAAACAATGTTAATGAAACGTGTTAGACAGAGAGAGAGAGAGAGAGAGAGGAGAGAGTAGTAAAAAAGTATTAAAGATAGAGTTTAGATCGATATGAATAAAAGAGAAGAAAAAAATAATTTGACGATGACCAACTCTTAAGGGAGAAAAGAGAGAGAGGAAGTTATAGGATGATACGAGTCACGAATGCGTGATCGAACGAGGACGAGAATCATATCAACGGAGCGTTGTTCATTCATAAAAGTACTTTAGAGAATCAACGGCGTAAGAAAGAATGAGGATAGATCGATAACCATCGCGTCTTAACGTGTAACCAAAAGAGAGAGAGAGACAGAGAGAGAGAAAGAGATAGATAAATAGATAGATAGATAGACAGAGAGAGAGAGAGAGAGAGAGAGAGAGAGAGAGAGAGAGAGAGAGAGGGGATAAACTATATGTACTGCTTAGTTCTTATTCTCTTCGTAAGAGACATTTACGAGTAACTCTACGTGAGAAGAAAAGAGAAAGAATGATACTATCGAAACGTTACGTACAGAGAGAGAGAGAGAGAGAGAGAGAGAGAGAGAGAGAGAGAGAGAGAGAGAGAGAGAGAGATAGCGTATCGTGGATCGAAGTGGGGAGAATCGCATTGGTCGAGATAGAGGGGGAAGACACTTGGCGAGTACGAGAGGGTGGGAAGGCCGAAAGGGGCGCAGGAAGAAGAAGGCCTCGCGCGGAGGCGGTTTCGGAGGGGGCGGAGAGGGGGTATGGGGCAATTCGAAAAATAAAGTCGAGGAGGCGCGCGCGCGACAAGCACCGCACTTGATCGAAGAGACGCTCGTCGGTCGAGTGTGAGAGGGAGTTGCGAGAGAGTGCCGGCAAGAGAGAGAGAGTGCTCACATATACTGAGGATTAATAACGTACCGTAAGCTAAAGAAGAGAGAATAAAGGAGTCTCCGTAGGCCGTCGGTGGTTCTCTGTAAAGCCCCCCTCATCTCTCCGCGCAATAACAACAACGTTCATTTCGTAAAAGGAAATAACTATACGTAACTAAACGGTCTCTCTCATCTAATCTACGTCAGTCGTAGTGTGTCGCGTACCTTCGAGGGGTGTTTCTTCTTCTTTTCGTTTCTTTGTTTTTTTTTTTTTTTTTGTTGAAATTAAAAAAAAAAGTGTATAAAAAAAAGACACGTCGGTTGTCCCAGTGATCGGACGGGCTTAAATACATCGACCGAAGGGTGTAACGATATTAATTATCTTTCTCTCTTTCTATCTCTCTCTCTCTCTCTCTCTCTCTCTCTCTAAGATGTCGCTTACGGGTATCGAACAGTTTTTACGGTTAAATCGTTCTACGTACTGATGCGAGTGTCGATGATCGATCGGATAAGGATCGACCCGATCGGTTGTTGTTACGTTTGATCGTTGACGTAAGAAGATAGTAAGTTCATTGAAGATTTCGGATTGATATTAACGATAGGACAAGTAAAAATTTTATACGATGGAGGAGGAGAAGAGAAGCGAGACCTCGCCGAGACCTTCTCAACCGACGCCGTTCAGCATAGCCGACATACTCAGCCGTAGAACGTCTCATGGTGAACACGATAAACGTTCGATGGTCGTCGAAACGACCGACGAGATCGGCCAAACTACTACCGTTAGCGAATCGGTAAAGAGAATAACGTTTGAATCGCGCGATATCAACGGAATACGTGAAATCGAACGGGAACGTTTGCTCGTTACCGGAACATTTCCAAGATTACCATCGCCGGACGCTAACATGGCACGAGAGTTGGATATACTTAGGAGAAATCTAGCGCACGCGAACCTCTCGAGTTTCGGTGGGTTGCCGCACTTAGCCCAGACATCCTTCAAGCATCTCGAAACATTGGGTAACCTTCCGGCTTATCAGGCAAGCAAAGAGCCCAGGGAATCGTCCCAGAGACAACAACAGGACGAGGCACTGGATATGAGCAAAAGCAAGTACCTCGGTAAGTATTATATTATCTTTTATTATCTTTATCGTACTAAGTCCGAACGGAAATTATACACGAGGGGGATGTCGATTGTTGTGAAGTACAAGAAAAAAAACAAAAGAACAAAAGAAAAGAAAAAAGATTAGTCGCGCGAATAACTATTTCAAAAAAAAAAAAAACAAAAAAATGTCCAAAAGGAAAATTCGCGAACCCTCGTCAATGTAGACGATAGGGTGAGTTGGGGTAGGGTGGAGTAGGGTAGAGTAGGGTAGGTAGATAGGTAGGTAGATACCCTTCCAGAGGATCATGTGTCAGCCACGAGGATATATGTATACTTAAGAGATCATTTAGCCCGGTATCCTTGTAACAGGCGAGCTTTTCAAGCGGTTTTAAAGTTAACCCGAGCACAGATAACGTAATTGAATGTAATTTTAGTAGCATAAGTGCCACTCGAACGGGCAGACGTCACAAGTGGCCGCTACTACTAAACTTCTTCTTCTGCACTTGTCCGATCTCTCCTGGGGCCCCCACACTGTTGCTCTGTCTCGAAAGAATCGAAGATCTATGGATTACCTCGGATACGCTTTTAGATCAAGGTTACGAAATTTGTTGTACGGAGGAACAAGAAGAAAAAAAAAGAGAGAAAAAAAATAAGGGAAGGGAAGTGAAGAAACGTAAGGGATGATAAGTATAAACGTATCGAAATCGAATACGATCGCCATTTATACGATCTCGTTCCAAACGGATATTACATCTTGAAAGAGATCTTTGGATCGTTCGATCGTTCGAACTTATCTTCGAGTTATTCTTTCTTTCTCTCTCTCTCTCTTTTTTTTTATTATTGTTTCTCTTTCTTCCTTTTTATCGATCAACGTCATCACGACGCGACGCCTTACTTCGGTCCGTATGAAATTACATCGTCGAAATGGCGTTATCTTTCGTTAAGAGCAAACAGAAAATTCCTCGTTCCATCCCTTGTCCCCTAACCCCCTCACCCCACGTCCTCCAACGCCGCAACCCCCCGATGGGGTTTGAAAAGAACCGTAGCGCGAAAATCAATCACGCTTTCTAACGATTCGTCGTTACGTTGGTTTTCACTCAAATCCCGCGCGCCACGTTTCTTTCTCGCCTTTCGATATCTCCGACTTTTTGTCTGAGGATCTCGAAAGAAACAAAAAAAAAATAAAAAAATAACCGCAAATTTCGTTTTCTCAACGTTCTCGCGATTTATAAAGCGTGACGACTTTCGGCAGGGCTTGGAAAACGACTCGAAACCCTTAATTAAACTAATGCTTTCTCACCCTACCCCAAGAGGTGTATAAACCGGCACGAGTTGGCACCGTTTCAACGTGTACTCAGAAAATTACAAGTCCTTTTAACGAGAACCATCCCCCTGCGGTTCGCTTTATACCTCTCTATGTATGTACATATATATATATATATATATATATATATATATATATATATATATGTATATGTATATCGTATATAACGTATAATATCTCGGCCAATCTCGATCATAACTATAAAATACATACATATATATATATATATATATATATATATATATAAATGTAAATATACATATACATGTATATAATCGTTTCATTGGACGAAACAGATTTCCGTCCTACATCCGCGTCCGTTCATCCTCGTTTCCTTTTCTATTTAACGTCCCCCTTTTTGAATAATTTTCAAAGGACATCTTGACGTTTAGATATCCGACGCTAATATCTAATAAAACAACAATCCAGATCGAGCTCAACTTCACTCTAATTAAACGTAATCTATGAAATTATTTATTTCGAGGCGAGGAAAGACGAATGAAAAAGGAGAGAAAAAGACGAAAGGACATGTTATTGCGATAACGATTACAAAGAAATTAAACAGAAAAAAAAAAGGAAGGAAGATTATAAAAATTCTGATAAAAATTCTGACAGCAAGAGTGATAGAAATTCTTAGATTTGATATCAGATATTATTGGGCATGGTATTTCAATAAATCGCGGACGATTATTCGATTTCCCTTGTATTTGATAAAATGAGGGAGCAAAGTAAAGAAAGAGAGAGAGAGAAAGAGAGAGAGATGAAGAATCCGAAGGGTCATCGATGTAATCGGAGTGGACTAACACCACTTACTCGTCCTGAACACTCTCTCTCTCTCTCTCTCTCTCTCTCTCTCTCTCTCTCTCTCTCTCTCTTTCTCGCTCTCTTTCTCTCTCTCATTTTTCTCTCTATAGTTATAGAAGCGACGTACGATGTTTGACGAGAGCATCAAGGATAGGGAAGCATTAGCTGGAAACGAGATGGCATCGGGTTTGACGTCGAAAGTGATCAAATATAGATCTCCATTTAAACGTATTGCGTCTATAATACGTCGAAATTACAGTGATAAATCCTAAGCACAGTGCTTCAAATAAGAAAAAATAAAAAAAGAAAGAAAGAAAGAAAGAAAAAAAACTTTCCCAATGAATCACCATCAGATTAACATCAAAACTTCCTTTTCTCTTTTTCTTTCTATTTTCTTCTTTTTTTTTTTTTTTTCTTGAAAAATTAAACACTCGAAAGCACAAAAGAAAGACTTTCTCCGACGAATCACACGTTAAATTGACACTGAAGTATATTTTCTATATTATCTTTTTTCCTTTTTTTTTTTTTTTTTTTGAAGAATAAAACCATTAAATCGACACTGCAACTGACATTTTTATTTATTTTATTTTGAAGTACGCGAAATTTAAGAAGTACAAAACATAAGACATAAGGTACGGATTATCAATCGACCGTCGCCCATTGCAATTTCTAAATCAAGAAAGAAGGAAAGAAACAAAAAAATATTCTCATCTTCGTGCCACTCGTCGGACGGATACGACGATAACGTGAAAACGGATTGATTTGACGGAGAGGATAAACGAAAACAAAAAAAAAAAAAAAGAAGAAAAATAAAAGAACGAATAAAACGAAGAAAGAAGAGATCAAAAAAAAAATAAAAAAAAATAAAAGAAAGAAAATTCAATCGCGAAATAAAGCGATCGAGGAGGGTGGCTGGGTGAGGTTGGTTGGTTGGTCGGGTTGGTCGGGGCGGTGGCGGGGTGGCGGTGAGAGGGGGTGGATATCGTATAATTTTCAACGAGGAAAATTTCTTCCTCGTTTTGCAAGAGCACTCCTTACATTTGGCACTCGAGAACTCTTCGTAATACGGGCTGGCCATTCTTGCGGCGTAGCCGAGGAAATCGAGTGGCTTAGGCTCGTTGCCAAGTAGAACGAGCTAGGATGCAACGATGCGAACGATACGATTGCACTTCCACGGAGTTCGTAGATCGAAAGAGAGAGAGAGAGAGAGAGAGAGAGAGAGAGAAACGAGAGAGAGAAACGAGAGAGAGACGAGGGGGAGGAGATGGGAGAGGAGAGAATTAACGCTGGGGCTAAAGCGTAAACATGTCGGAGTAGCGAGGGCACGTGTTAATGTTTGAACGAGACATCAAAAGCTAAGGAAATGCGTACACTTGCTGTCTCTCTCTCTCTCTCTCTCTCTCTCTCTCTCTCTCTCTCTCTCTCTCTTTCTCGCAGTCCATACGTCTATCCTTCTTTCTTTCTCTCACGTTCCTTCATCATGATATTTCTCTATTTTACTCCCTTTTCTTCGGTCGAATCGCGCCGTTTCTCTATGGCTGCTCCTCGAGTATGGTTACTTTTCACGCGTATATAACCGATCCCATCCCATCCCCTCCCATCTCCCCCTCTCCCATCCCATCCCATTCCCTACGAGTCTCTCATCCAACTGCAAAGCACAGTCGCTTCGGATTATCGACCGTGATGTAAACATACCGTCTGGAAACAGTTTTCCTTAGCGAATAGGCGCCATTCGATTCGTTAAAATCTATTGCATTGGACAGATATTGGTTATCTATTATCTATTATCTATTATATATACATATATATATATATATATATATATATATATATATATATGAATGAAATGAGTATTACGCCCTACGGCATAACGCGTACCGTTTCATTTATCTCTTCACGAATGACCTTTGGGAAATATTTGAAAATGACATTCTCCGATTTGTAACGATAGGTAAAATGAAAATATTTAGAATATAGAATGAGATTGGTGTGGGATTAGGATGACGATAAACAGAGAATTTCTATATTTCGAGAAATTCCTTTTTTTATTCACATTTACAAACGACAGGGGTGAAGAGATATTACGATTAAAAGTAAAAAAAAAAAAAATGCTTCGAATTATTTGAAAAGAGAAGTACGAAAGACGTGAACAAAAAAAAAAGGGAAAGAAGACGACGAAGGATCATTTTCAATTCCTCTTATTTTTTCATTTTTCCTTTTTTATATCTTTGCAGACGATATGGAAGAGGACATATTCGAGTCGCAAAATCACGGGCAAAGCTTGCAAAGCAGAAAGAAACGTAGCAGGGCGGCCTTCTCACACGCACAGGTCTACGAATTGGAGAGAAGATTCGCGGCTCAGAAATATTTGTCAGGGCCTGAACGCGCTGACCTAGCACGAGGGTTGAAACTAACCGAGACCCAAGTTAAGATATGGTTTCAAAACCGACGGTAAGATCGAGAAAAATATTTCGATTCTTTTTCCCCTTTCCCTCACCCCCCCCTGCCCCCCTCCCCCACTCCCCCATTGACGGATTCTTTTCGTTTGTTTTCAGCACTCGTTTGTCTTTAGCACTGGCGTAATATTTGTAAACGTTTGCATTAACGAACGGTTATCTCGATAAAGAAAAAAAAAAAAATAAATAAATATAAACACGTATAAACTATCGTAATAAAATTAACGCGTATGAAATATCTTTTCAAAGAATTGCATTTGAATTCTTATTGGCGAACGATCAACGAAAAAGGAAAAAAGAGAGAGAAAAAATAACAAAGAACAAAGAGAAGAAATATATCATCGAAGTAACGCCCTTTCACGTTATATGTCGTTTCAGATACAAAACCAAAAGACGTCAGCAACAGGAATTAGGGGCAATGGTGAATTCCGGAAACGCGAGACGCGTAGCCGTACGCGTTTTGGTACATCCCGACGAACATTTGAGAGGATTACCTCTTCGTGGTTCAGGACAACTTCCCGGACAAATGTCGAGCCCGCAGATTCATCCGGCTAACAAAGCCCTCGGTGGTTTCCCTTACTATTGTCTGCCCTATCACCCCTTGCTTTGTCCGCCCTTACACTCAACCCACATTCAGGTACAAAACTCGATCACGACAGATCTCGATCAGGGACAAATAGTTAAATTGAACAACGACAAGTAAATTCGACATGAGAACGTCTACGAAATCATTTGTTTCTAACGGAGTGGTGGTGGGAGGGGGGCGGGGCGGGAATAACTTCGATCGACATTTCTACCTTCCGATGGGACGTTTCGTGTCGAATTTTTATTGAAAAAAAAAAAAAAATAGAAAAAAAAAGAGACACGAAAGCGACTCATCCTTTTAGATTTATTAGCGTGTGAACAGTTTCTAAGCACAGGCGGAGTGTTCGTCATTGGACATTATATACAGAATAATAAATAAATAAATAAATAAATATATATATATACGTATATATATATATATATAAATATATTTATTTATTATAAGTATCATAGATACAACGTAGGTGAGAGCGTGTAAATTAGATTGTAAATAAGTGTATAAAAAAAATGGTTTGACGAAATCGTGGAGCAAAATATTCGATCGACGAAATATTTATTTACCACCAATTAACTTCAATCCTATCACGTTGATTATACCAAAGACGGCGTATGTGCAATAAAAGAAAGAAAGAGAGAAAGAGATTGTGAGAGAGAGAGAGAGAGAGAGAGAAAGATACCTGTAAAGTCGATTGTATTTCGTTGATAAAAATTATTACACCATTACCATTATTATTATTAATTATTATTATTAATTATTATTAATTATGATTATTATTATTATTATTATTATTATTATTATTATTATTATTATTATTATTATTATTATTATTATTATTATTATTGTATCTTCACAAAGGGAATCGGATGTTACACTCGTTTCTCTGTAGACACGCGGCGATTCGAGATGTATCTGTCGAAAAAAAAAAAAAAGAAAAAAAAGATAGAAAAGAAAAAAAAATACAAGTTCGCTCATTAAATAAAAAAAAAAAAAATAATAATACGAATTTCTATTTCTTCTAACAGTCCCTCCTAACCTAAAATCCGAAAGAAATCAAGTAAGAGAGAAAGGAAGAAAGAAAGAAAGAAAGAAAGAAAGAAAGAAAGAGGAAAAAGAAGAGTGAAGAAAAGTAAAAAGAAACATCTTCATATACGATCACCGAAGTAGGGTAACTCGTAAAGTTCTAACGTATTTTACGATCCTCTTCCCTTATTTTTTTTCACGTTTCTTTTTTTTATCTTTTCTCTCTCTCTCTCTCTCTCTCTCTCTCTCTCTCTCTCTCAATCTCTCTCCGTCACTCTATACTTAAGTCATAATTTTTTGGTCGATGACCATAAGGGACAAGTGGAAAATTCGATTTCTATTAAACAAGGAGTCGCCCTCGCCCTCCCCCTCCCCCTAACCCCCTTCGAAGGGCGCAACGAGCCACCGAGGGGCTTTTCCCATAAGAGTTTTAATAGTCCCGTCTCTGGGTGGGCTGAACAGACATCTGATATGTTTATTCAGACGCGGCGACCGGCAGAGTTAACAGAGTTAACTCCGTTCTCCAACGGAAGAAAAAAAGAGAGAGAGAGAGAGAGAGAGAGAGAGGACTGGGGTGGGAGGATGGTGACGAGGATCGGGGGGAGGGCTGCCAAAGAGGAGGAGGAGGAGGAGGAGGAGGAGGAGGAGGACTAGTTCTGACACTCATCTGTTATAAACAAAAGAGTTACATTACCGTCGCCGAAAGGAAGTTCACGTGCGTGTCTTCTTCGTTATTGGCTTTCGTGGGGAGAAAGAAGAGAGAGAGAGAGAGAGAGAGAGAGAGTGAGAGAGATAGATAAAGATAGATATATAGATATAGAAAGAGAGAAAGTTGAGTCCCTTTGACGTTTCACCGTCCTTTCAGATCTTTCGAGAATTCGAACGAGAAGAAGAACATAGTGCGGTATGTATTAGTTTTTCAAAATTACGATTAAATTTCTTCGAGATCCAATAAACGAACGGCTGCCTAATTAAATTTCGTGATTGTTTTTGTAAGTAAAATCGCGAAGTGTACACGTACATGGGGTAGTACCTATGTACGCACACGTATATGCGTGTAGTACGTACTGGATATACTACGTTTGTCGAAGGTTTTTTATTTCCTTTTCTTTTTTTTTTCTTTTTTTTTTTTCTTTTTTTTTTTACAAAATATCTTTCATCTCTCCTAACGATCTTATCGCTTTATCATCTAATAATGACTTTCATATCTTTTGCGCTATATAAATATAAGAGATAAATATTAGAGAGAGTAATTCAAACATACGATACTTCATTACGTCTCGTTTGTAGTTTCTCATAAAAAAAAAAAAAAAAAAAAAAAATAAATAAATAAATAAATAAAAAAATGATATACGTACGTACGATAATAATCGTGTGGATATAAATATGTAATTACATTACATTACATTACATTACGTACGTACGTACGTACGTACACACGTACGGACATATGTGAGATCAATTAGGAGCATCCTTCGTTCCGCTCGCTTCTTGAATGGAAAGGATCATCTTGAAAAGCGTTACAGAAGAGAGAGAAAGAGAAAAAGAGAGAGAGAGAGAGAGAGAGAGAGAGAGGTGGGAGTTTTATAGTCGCTTCTGCAGTCCATTACCGTTTCGTTTAGATCGCTCGTCTAAACATTCCACAGCCGTAATACTGTTCCGTTCGGGCAGACCTTGTGCCAGCTTATAGAGTATCGCCATTAGTATACTAGCTAGTAGCCTTAATGACTTGCGGTTTCGTTGCGAGAAATTTACAATTTTATATACCACACGTCTCAAAAGGAACCGGCCCCGTTATGCTTTTCCATGGAAGATCGTTCGGTAAAATGATTTCATTTTCTCTCGTTTACCAATGGGACCATTGTAAACTCTCCATTTATATTCTCTACTCTCTCTCTCTCTCTCTCTCTCTCTCTCTTTCTCTCTCTTGATATATCATTGTTATTATTTAGAGAGAGATAGAAAATAATTTCTAGGAAATATATGTATGTATGTATGTATGTATGTATGTATGTATGTATGTATGTATAAGGAAGACGGAAGAAAAAAATAAAAAACGAAATTTTAATTAAATCAAATAAAAAAAAGGGATAAAGAGAGAAAGAGAGAGAGATGAAAAAAAAAATATATATATATATGTATGTATATATACTCGCACACTCGAATCAGTTCGTAGTAACACGAGAGTAATTATTCGCATTGTAATTTTCGAGGAAAAGTGTCATTACACGCGTTCGAAATTTTCTACGAAACGTTGGCAGATCGAAAGAGAACAGAGAAACAGAGAGAGAGAGAGAGAAAGAGGGTATGAAGGTGGAGCAGGTTTTAACGACACCAAAGTTACTCTCTCTCTTTCTCTCTCTCTCTTTCTCTCCTCTTTCTCTCTATTTCTTTCTCATTCTCTCTACCGAAACAAGAAAGGAGCGATTTGTCGCTCAATCAAGCGACAGAAGCTAATTTTCATTAGCTGTTAATAGTGCCGTAGCGAGGTCCTCACCCCCTCCCTACCCCTATCCCACCACCTCCCACTCCTCGCTCTCTCTTTCTCTCTATCGTCTCTTTCGGTTCGATCTCCGACCCTTCATCGACGTTTGTATGTAGTCTTTCCTCCCTCCCACCCCTTATTCCCTCCTCCTCTACTCTTTGTCCATCTCCACCTCCATGATCCTTCGTTTTTGGACAAAGAGAGAGAGAGAGAGAAAGAGAGAGAGAAAGAAATAGAAAACGTTTCTCCAGGTTGAAATTTTAATACTCCAAAAACCATGATATTATATATAAAAAAAAAATATATATATATATAATGTGTATGTGTTCGTGTCAATTTATTATTTTCTTTTCTATTTCTCTCTCGTTCCTTCTTTCCACCCCATTACAATTAAAACCGAATAAAAACGACAATAGTCTTCTATGGATCGTTTCTTTTGTTGGTGCTCTCTTTAGACGCAACACGACAAATAAAAGGGATATTACTGATAACGACTTGATAAGAAGATTCCAACGTTAAGACTAAAAATTGACGAACGTATCTCTCGAAGTAACAATTTTAACGATTCCTTCGACGAAATCACGAACGGGTTGGTGTGGGTGTATCCTCGTCGCGTTGTCAGATAAGGACGGACGATTTTTTTTCGGTTAATGGCCACGCAGGAGCTATTATCAATTTCGCACGGGTCATTTCAGGTACGAATAAAAATTCAGAAATCCTCTTTTCTCTCCCCCTCTCTCTCTCTCTCTCTCTCTCCTCTTTCCCCTTTTTCCCTATTTTTTCTTTTTCATCCTTTTTTTTTTTTTTTCTTTTTCGTTCGTAGCGCCTCGTTCCGTCTCCTACAATGGTGCGCGGCACCAGTGTCGATGGGCTCGTGCAAATTTAAAAGTCTAATGGTGCGCGCGAGTCCGACTCGCGGTGGAGGTCGCGGAGGTGAAAGGCGAGGGAAAGGGAGGACCTACCCCGTCGGCCCTTTTTTTCAGCACTCGAAAAATTTCCTTCCCTTCTTTTCCTCCTCCTTTCCTTTTATTTTTATTTCTTTTTTTTTTTTTTTATTGTATCGTACTTTTATTCACCCTCCGTCCTACGTCATTATTCCACTCCAGCGTCCATTCCTTTACTTTCTTACTTTTTACTTTTATCTTTGTTAACATCGTCGTCGTCCTTTTATTTTTTCTATTTTTTTTTTTTTTTTTTTCAACGAAAGAGAAAAACCGACCGATCGATCGATCGATCGATCTCGCTTTTTGTTCGAATGAAATTGATTCGTATTTGAATGACGAAGTAACGAGGATTGACCGATTGATCGATTTAGATCGTAAAAGTCATCGTACGTTTTAACGAAGAGTCGGGGGGAAGGAGGGAGGGGAGGAGGGAGGGAGACGTTTCAAACCGTACGAAATTCGATCGAAGTGAGTCGTTAAAGAGAAGTTAGAATGTTTTCTACGGACACGGAGAAGTCCCCCTTTAACCTCTTCAATAGTCCGCGTGACACTCGGCTTCTTCCTCGGTTTCCTTGGTAACCGGGCCAATTGAAACGCGTGTCAGAAGTTAAAGGGCGGACATGTAAGAGAGAGAGAGAGAGAGAGAGAGAGAGATTGAACGAGCAAGAGATAGAGGCACAAGTGTCGGAAGAAAATCTCCAACTTCGCTATCGTCAGTGATTCCCTTTTTTATATCGTTTCGAGTACACCGAAGACGAAAAGGCAGAGACTAAAAAAAAAAAGAAAAAAACCAAAAAAAAAATTGTCCTTTAACATCAGCGAAGTTTTACGACAGCGAATTACACGACAACCCATGTCATGTATCTCTTTCGTAAATATATATATATATATATATTTTTTTTTCTTTTCTTTTTTCATTCTATAAGAAAAGAAAAAAAAAAGTATATCAAGGGACATACTCATTCGATCAATCGTTTTATCGTACTGACCGATAATGGCGAAGAAGGAAAGGAAGAATGAATAAAATGAAAGAAAGAGGGTAGAAAGAATTGAGAACAATTTTGTTTTGACGGACGAAAAAAAAAGGGTAAGGTAAGGAACGCGAGAGAAGAAAAAACAAAAAAAATAAGGAGAGAGAGAGAGAGAGAGAGAGAGAGAGAGAGAATTGCCACGATGATGAATCGTCGACGACGATTTTCCGTCGTTCGACGGAGAGAATAAAAATGAAAGGAAATAGTCGAGTGAGCGTGGCTCATCAAACGTAGTAACGATGCTTATCTTCTTCTATCGAGAAGACGAGGAGGGGGATAAGGGGGTGGAGGAGAGCTGGTTGTGAAGATAAAAAGGAGATAGAGATAGAGATAAAGTTAGAGAGAGAGTGAGAGAGAGAGAGAGAGAGAGAGAGAGAGAGAGAGAGAAGTTGTCTGAGACGAACTACCAAGGAAACCGTTTTCTCCGCTTTTCCGGCATTTCAAAGAAGCAATTTAGCGATTTTTCGTGGCGGCGAAGCACCGCCGCCGCCGAGAAAATTGGCGTACGGAGCGGCCAATCAACAGCGTTTCATGCAGCGGTTCGTCGCGGTTCGAGAGAGAAAGAAAGAGAGAGAGAGAGAGAAAGAGAGAGAGAGAGAGAGAGAGAGAGAGAGAGAGAGAGAGAGTTGGAAAAATTCTTTCGCTCGAATTTTTCCTTACACGAGAAGCAACCACGTCATTCATATACGCAAGAACGATTTTTCCCCATTGGGAATAATAATAATCGATTTCTAATATATTCACAGTTTCTTATATGACATTTCCTAGATCATATCGTTGATATCTATCTATTTATATATATATATATATATATATATATATATATATATATATATATGTGTGTGTGTCATGAAAATAATATAACGAATTTTTCCTTTTATATCTCCCAATCGTCACGCTATTATCTCGTAAAATATATATAGATTTATATCGGGTTGTCAAGGATGAAATTTGCAAAAAAAAAAAAAAATAAAGGAAATTAGATATTATTAACCACACATTTCATCCTTGACGACTTATACATATACATATACATATTAATTAGATTTGAATCGTTTATATGAAAGAAAAATGGAAATACAGGCGACCTCTAAATGAATTGCTACGAAGAAAAGAAAAAAAAAGTGACAAGATTCTAACGAGAGCGAAGGTAAGAAAAAAGAAAACACTCTCTTTTCGTCTCTACGAAACATCCTTACTCGCGATCTACGTAACGTTCCTCCAAGTACATATCTAAATATACGTACACGTATTTGATTACGTTGATTTCACGTAGATACAATATTCCTTTTATTCTTACCGAATGAATTACATTAAATATACTATGACAATATTATTAAAATTATATATAATTCGTGACAATATTATTAAATATACTATGATTCATCGTCGTATATCGGATTATACGTGAACGTCTTTCCTGGTACATTCATCGATCGTTGCGAGTTATACCTACTTACTTACTTACTTACTTAGTTACTTACTTACTCAATCGCTTGTCACTTACAAAAAAAAAAAAAAAAAAAAGAGAAATACGAAGGAAAAGAAAGAACAATTTTGCCAATATGAGAAACCGTTTAGGGTGAATATATATTCCTATAAATAGGTTTCGAATTACCCAAGACGGAGGGCCTCCTGAAGATTATCCGTCCTCGTCGTCGTCTTCGTCTTCGTCTTCGTCTTCGTCTTCGTCTTCGTCTTCGTCTTCGTCGTCTTCGTCGTCGTCTTCGTCTTCGGTGTTTTAGTCGTCCATATTGGAAAAATAAACGAGAGACGGCGTAGGAAACAGCAGATGACTACTCTCGTTTGGGTTGTTGTGTACGTGTGTTGCGTTACGTTGCCGAGGGCACACTGACAACACAACTACTCCCAGAACGTACGAATCGTCCTCTGGAGTGACAGCCGCCTATGGCCGATTGTTTTTCAGTTTACCTTAACGTTTCGCTTTCGTTTTCGATATTCCACGGTCGTTGAACGAGCTCTTTTCCCCACCCCTCCTCCCTCTTTTACCCTTCGACGACCCCAACCAACCATCATTCCATTTCTCTCTCTCTCTCTCTCTCTCTCTCTCTCTCTCTCTCTCTCTCTCTCTCTTTAGAGTCACTGTTGTCGTCCTTTATATCGTTCCCTGTGGTTACTGCGAGAGTTATATCGGGCACCGAACACGAGAGAACTATTTGATTTTATGAGATCTCGCGAACGATTTCGTGCTCACGACAGATGCTGCTACTAACCGTGCGCTTCTGGTACGAGCAAAAAAGATGATAAAGAAAAAGAAGAAGAAGAAGAGGAGGAAGAAGAGGAAGAAGAAGAAGAAGAAGAAGAAGAGTTGAAGGAGACGAAGAAAAGCACGCCGCCGACTCGAATCTTTTTATCATCACTGTTAGTGACGAACGAAATTAGAAGAGACGGATGCTAGAATCTCGCTGACAGCCGACCATCTCGTTTCTTTTTGCCGAGCGCGTGGCACTTTCTTACGGCGCCCCTGTTTCGTTCTTCTCTCTCTCTCTCTCTCTCTCTATTCTTTTTTTTCTTTTTATTTTAATTATTAAAACAAACAAACGAAATCTTTCTTTCTCTTTTCTTTTATTATTTTCCCAATTTTCCAATTCCGTCGGAAACGCCACCGACAGCGAGAACGTATACGACAGTTTTAAGCGAATTTCTGAAACACGAGCGACGTTATTATCATTTTTATTTTTTTTTTTTTATCATCTATCAATTTTTTAATATTCCATCGTTCTTCTCTTTCGTCGCGTGTTTCGGATTTAAACGCTTAAAATATTAGCGAACACGACGACAACTGTTTTATCCGTCGTTGATCGAGGTAGTATACTTCGATAGAAGGAAAAAATAAGAAAGGAAAAAAAAAAGATTATCCACGGAGTACGAAGATCGTTCTTTCGTTTGAGAGATTCAAGTGACTCGGAGAGAATTAACGATGGATTACAATTTTGCATGGGGTTCCCCGCGTCGGTAAAATATCGACGTAAGAATTATCGACGGACTCTTCGGTCTGTAGTTACCGACTGCCGGTTAATCAAAAAGGAGTCCTGCAGTACCCGAGGCAGAACACTTTACCGACAAAAGATATAAACTTCGTCCCAGTCGGTAAAGAGGATACGAACTGGGATGGACTAGGATGACTACAATGAGAATATTGCTGATGGTATAGCCGCTAACGTAAGTTCTTCCATTCGCAATTTAGAGAGCGTCCCTTTCGTTTACGTTGGTAGAACGAATCGTAATGGCCCATAAATCCTCGCTTCTTTTTTTTTTGTCCCTATCTTTTTTCTTTTTCGTTTTCTCGTTTTTTTTTTTCGATCTTTTTTTCCTCTCCTTTCTTTTCTTTTCTCTTCTTTTTAAGCACTATAGCGCGCTTTTTATTATTTTCGGCCAAGCGAGTGTGAATAATCGAATAATTACCTTTCCAAGTCCGTAATTAGGCCACCGCGGGAGAACTTTTTCCCAGAGCCCCATCGTTCCAAACTCGAAAGTTTCTGCTCCGACAGACTGACATGATGTGTTCCCCGCTATAATATAATAAATACACTGTCTTTCTGCTAATACCTCCATTCATGCTACTCAAACCGGACAACTCTATTAAAAGAATTTCGAAAGGTAGAGAGCGCGTAAGTAGATGTGTAACAACGCGCATTATACGTATACGAATACACTCATTTGAAAGTCCGCCGAATCTCTCTATAGAAAAACGTCGGGTAGACACGCAAATGAAATATTTTATATGCAAACAAATAGTAGAAAAACACGCGCTCGCGTTAAAACGACCCCACGAAATAACGTCCAAGTTATATATTTTTTCCTCTCATTATTATTATTATTTTATTTTATTTTTTTTTTTCTTATCTACGATCATCGTAGATATCTATCAAACAGCAGCTTTAATACGATTACGCGTCGATTATAAAAGTTGCTCGGGCATCATAACTTTCGTCCTTTCTCCATCTTTCTCTATTTTTTTTGAAAAATCACACGTCCACCGATGACGAGGTAGAAAATAAAAGTCGATCCCCTTAAAACCAAAGCTTTAACGTTAGGTGTCGAAAGATCACGGAAGTAAATTAAACAAATTTTCTTTTCTCTCTCTCTCTCTCTCTCTCTCTCTCTCTATCTCTGTTTTTCGTTTTCTTTTCTTTTTTACGAGTTCTCCGTCAGAAAAGATTAGTCCTAACGAAGCCGCGATAATTTTGACTGGTTGATTGGACCCCTCGTTCCCTAATTACTACGTGCTCGTTATTATCTACGAAAGATCTAAAGATCACCAACATCCTTCTTTTAACTTTCTTTCTTTCGACTTTTTTGTTCCTTTTCTTTTCTTCTTCTTTTGATTCTTTTTTTTTTTTCTCTTTCTTTTTCTATAGACAAAAATCTCGTAGAAGGTTACGTCGTTTGCGAGAGTGAGAGCGCAGGCGCAGGCGCGGGCGCGCGCCCTGCGCCTGCGCTCTCGAGCCCGCTAATTTTCCTAATAGATTAAGTATCGGAGGAGCTTGTCATTTCGATGGCACGCTAAGTGAGCCGCGCGCTCACCATTGTTTCACAAACAAAAGACGGCCGCTTTGCCAGTCATGGCGGCTCTCTTTGAACGCCCCTCGGCCAATCGGCGCTCGCCTTTAGAAGCGCCAAGTACAAAAGAAACCGGCCAGAGATGATTGAGATTTTCTCTCTCTCTCTCTCTCTCTCTCTCACTCACTCTCTCACTCTATCTATCTATCTCTCTTTCTGTCTTTCCACGCATACTCGCTGTCTTCTACGTTCTTCTTCGCCACTTATACATTTATATGTATATATATTTATGTGTGCTGTATGTGTGTGTGTGTGTGTGTGTAGATATATACTACGTACTCTCTCATATACAAAACAAAACAAAAAAAAAAAATAATGCATGCACAACGTGCTTCGAAAGTGACCGCGATATATGACGTAAGATGTTCAAGTGACGTTTCATCGAATCGTTTCAACATCGATGGACTAACAGATTTCTCTCGATTTTCTTAAATTACGGGAAAGGAAATGAAAATAAATAAAAATCGAGAGACACATGTCGATCTGATTCGCGAAACGACGTCTCGTTCGGACTCGTAAACGTGGAATCCCACTATCGCTTTCTACGATGTCAATTTTGTTATATCCTTTCTTTTCTCTCTTTTACGAAGTTTTTAAAACGCTAAAAAATTCAATATCCGATCGTTCGAACATTCGAATCTTCGTTCTCGGATGATATCGTTCGAGCTGTATTCAAATCGATCGATCCGTACGTCGATCTTTCCAAAACCATCGATCGTTCTACCTCGTACGATCGAATTTTTTCGAACGACTGAATTAATAAAAAAGAAAAAAAAAAAAATAATAAAAAGCAAAGAACTCTCACTTCTCGAGTTCGCTCGATTTCAATATTACTCCAATTTAATCATACGAGTAAAATCTTATCTCGCAATAAATCTTCAACGTCTTAAGACGCGATCCGGATGATATTATACTTCCACGAGAAGGGGGATGTCGTAAGTTGAATCGTTGATAATTGGGGGATCGTTGGCAGTAATCGTTCGAGCCAATCAATTCGCAGGAGCGAGCCAATGAAAATCAATCGACTGATTGATGCCGCTCGAAAGGAAGCTCGTCACGGTGGTAAGGGGGGGGAGGAGGGTGTGGGGTTATTATGGGGATGGCGAGGGGTGAGGTGGGCGGGGTTTTACGGGGACGAAGGTGCTCTCTCTCTCTCTCTCTGTCTCTCTCTTTATTTCACTCATTCTCCGTCTATCTGTCTCTCGTCAGAAAAGGTAATCTCGCAAAAAGAATCCTCGGATTCGAGCCGCCGCGAAATCGTTGCCTTTGTGCCGGTGTAATAGAATTTTTCGGTAGGTAAAAATCACTGTTGAAGAAATAAAAGGGGAAGAATGAGAGGAGAAGAATGAGACGGGGGTGGGGAGGGTAGGGTAAGAGGATGAAGCGGAATGGCTGGAGGAGGGAGGGGGCAGAGGAAGAAAGTGAAAGGGTAAAAGGATGCGCTGACTCGGTCGGCGGGAAAATTTTTTCAAAAATCAGTTGACAGTATACGCGTACGTTCCGGCAAAGTCATTGGCGGCTCCTTTGCCGGCCGGCCTTTTTTGCCCGGGCCAACATCGATTTTTGAAGAGGTCTCGGGATCGCTAATTGATTAATCATGATCCTCCGGAGTTACCTAAGCCTCCGCCACGCTCTTATCCTTCTTCTCCTCCTCCTCCTCCTCCTCCTCCTCCTTCTTCTCCATCATACTACTCTTCCTTTTCTTCCCCCACCCTCTTTTTCCCCCTCCTCATCCTACTCTCGTTTACCATCATCCTCCACCCTTCTCATTGTCCGTCGTCTTTCTATCCGCGCCTGTCCTTTGATGGAAATCGAAGGACGATCCGTAAAAGGGAAAACAAAAAGGGAGGAAGAGAAAAAAAATATATAAACGGAAGAAGTCGAGGAAGAGAGAAGGAGAAAGGAAGATGGAGAAGGAGAAGGACACGACGACGACGACGACGACGACGACGACGAAGTTCCCGTCGTCAAGTTCACGGGCACGTTTCCAGTTTCGTATGGTCGAACAGGATTGATTTTTTTCTTTCTTTCTTTCTTCTTTTCTTTTTTTGTTTTTTTTTTCTTTTACGGGGAATCATTTTTTTATCGAAGATAAATCGTAACGGTTATGTGTATTATGGAATACTTCTTTTTTTTTCTCTTTTATATAAATATAGGACTGATCATTCTAACGAATACACGCGAACGTTCTGTTTCTTTATTTATTTATTTATTTATTTTTTTTTTTTCTTTTAGAACGAAATAATAAATTCGTTAACTTCTAGGATAATATGTATCTTGAAGAATGCATGCGCGTGTCGATGTTTTAATGAAGCTCGCAACTTTCGTACGTCGTAACTTCATGCGATAATCCCGAGCATTTACTCGGATCAGTGTTAACGAAACGACGACTCTCGCGATATCTTGGTGTTCCTCAATAATAATAATAGTAATAATAATAATAATAATAATAATAATAATAATAATAATAATAATAATAATAATAATAATAATAATATTAATAACAATAAAGTCGGAATTTGCAATATTAAATCGGTATATATATATATACTTGAATGAATCATAGGTTACTAATATATATTTCATTGAAAATATCGATATTGTTTATCATCTAAGCTAATATATATTCACGCCTACGTACTTACGTGCACATATATATATATATATATATATATATATATATATATATATATATATATATATATACGTACGTGGAATATTTGTTCAAACGTATAAATAAAATGAGGACGTCAACTAAAAAACGTGAATCCGGATCCGGATCTACTTGTTTGCCGATCGTTTCGAAAGATTTCCCCATACTAACGTATCCATTGCTTTTAGCTCAGAAATCGTGCCTGTAATAGGCAAGGTAACAGTGCTTTGAGAGTTAATTAAATCAAAGGCTGCCGACCAGGCATCGCAATAAAAAGTAAGAATGCGCGCGTCTGTTACGAGAGCCATGCATTATAGGAATCGGTGGTAATAAAAGGAAAACTTTACGGGTGAAAGATAAGCCGCCCTCCCTCCCTCCCATCCTCCCTCCCATCCAACTGACCCACCGTGTTCCTACGTTCCTACGTTTAGAGATCTCGGAACCTTCAATAAAAATCGTGCTCACCCGGGACCATTTTGAATATAAGAAGGACTATCACGAAATCCACTTAAAAAAAAAAAAATAAAATAAAAAAAACAGAAGAAGAAAAACATAGAAAAAAAGAAATAAACTAATAAAAGGTTTGATTACGAAAGTAACGATCCGTTCGATTAATAACAAAATTCAACTGTTAGCCAATCGATTTGTATACGAATGTAACAGCGTGCCTATGACAAATTTCTAAAATATACCTGCGTAAATTATCGAAGAAAAAAAAAGAAAACAAAACAAAATAAAATAAAATAAATGAATAAAAATAACTCCTCTCCTTTTCTATTTTACTAATGACCACGAAATTCTCTCTCCAAAGAGAGAAAGAAAAAAAGGAAAAAAAATAAAGAACAGAACGAACAAAAACAAAAATGATTATTTACGGTGTTAAAAGGTAAAGATTAAAAAAAACGTTAGAAATTCATCTGTTGTTCGATCGAACTAATATTCTAACAACAGATACATACATACATACATACATACATACATACGTACATGCATGCATACATATATAGATAAACGTATACGTATATACTTATGAGAAGTACAGAAAATATCCCAATTTCACTCGACCGAGCCTAATTTATTTTTTCTGTCCGTTTTTATTATTGTTTTTGTTTTTTTTTTTTCGGGCTAATATTTTCCCCATCGCGCGCGCGGGGAAACCAACGAGCTGTCTGCAGCCCCCGATCGAGAGAACTTTAATTACGAAAATAATACGCGTAGAGAGAGAAAGAGAGAGAGAGAGAGAGAGAGAGAGAGAGAGAGAGAGACTCGTTGCGTGAATTCACGATGATACGCGACGGGGGTAAATAAACGATGAATTAAATATAACCGGCAGGTCGTCCTCCGTTCGAGATGTTGAGTGGAAGGTTGAGGAAAGTAGGAGGAAAGGAGGAGGAAAGGAGGAGGGTGGTGGTGAAGGGACGTGGGGGTAGGGACAGGGGGTGGTTAGCGGAAGGCAGGAGACGACCGGCAACGGAGCAGCTGCGGAATGATTGTGCACATTTCGAGGAAGCGTACAAGGTAAAGTCAATTTTTCACAACGTCAGACACGAATTCTGATTGATCGATAAATTGATTGTATCAGGGAGCACCCCCTCTTACCCCTTTTCACGAGATCCTCGGTGTAATCGGTACTCGTTTTCTCTCCTTCTCTCTCTCTCTCTCTCTCTCTCTCTCTCTCTCTCTCTCTCTCTCTCTCTATCTTTTGCCATCCTCCGTCACATAATCGTGCCCTTCCGTGTATTTGCCTTCTAACAAAGGAGACACAAAACTATCCGATTACTCGGTTGTCGTTAAAAAACATACGAAGCTAAGATAAAGAAATAATAATGACGATCTTTCCGTCTTATCTTTCTTTTATATTTTTTTTTTTATTATCCTTTATCACTTTTTTCCTTCTATTTCATTTATTTTTTTCTCTTCTCCATCTTCTTAGATACCCCGAATCACATCTCGTTACGATCCACGCGAAGTATTTATTTATTTATTTTTTTTTTCCTCACGAACGAGGAGACGTCGCACTGTATCGTAATTTATGGATTAGCGTGATTCCCTTTTTAAGAGGATAATTTTATATATGTATGCATATTTATGTATAAATAATGTAAATCTCGATTCACGGATAACGAAATTGATAAAAAAGTGTCATCGTTAAGAACTGCATACGTCTCGAGTTCGATGGCTCCTTCCTTTCTTTCTTCTTTTTTTTTTTTAATTTGTTTTTTTCGGATTGCTTCGAAGAAACAAAACCAAAAGGAAGAAGGAAAACGGAAAAAGAAGGAGGTAGAAGAAGGTAGAAGAAGAGAAAAAGAAACAAAGAGCGGCCAATAAAAACTTTTAAGGATCGCATTGGAAGCAATAAACTTTATGATTATTCTAATGAAACGCTTTTACCGAGTGAACTACACGTCTTCTACGATCGAAAGGACTCGAGTAGAAATCCGTCCCTGAGTGATCCTGCTAATCTTTCGAATCCTAATAGAGATTCTCAGCCCTCTTTCAACGAAGATAACATCCTTCGCGTTGCATCCTTGTCAGTCTCTTCTTCTTCTTCGTCTTCTCTTCTTCGTCTTCTTCGTCTTCTTCTCTTCTTCTCGTCTTCTTCATCTTCTTCTTCATCTTCTTCTACCTTTCTTCCATTATGCCGAGACTCTCCGAGCAAGAGCAACCATTGCTGGGGTTTCTTCTTACCCATTTGATACGCCTATTCTTTCGACGCTTAGAAATTATGAAGGAAAAAAAAAGAGAAAGAGAGAGAGAGAGAGAGAGATAGAGATAGAGAAAGAAAAAGAGAGAAACAAAAAATAAAAAGAATCTTTTTGAGAAAATAAATACGTTAATTGGAACGATCGATGATCTATCATACTGTACGTATGACCCCCATACTCAATGTCCATAATATATAATATTTTTAACGATCGATGATCGATGAGGTCGATTTAATTCGATCTAAATTTCTAAACGAGAATACCAATTAAAGATCTTAATGGTCTTATTCATTATGATTATAACAAGATTAACGTATCGTCAATCTATCTATCTACATATATATATATATATATATACACACGTACACACATAGACACATAGAGAGGTGATCGAATTTGAGAATCGAAGAATCGATTGTGTAAAAGAGGATGAAAATTATCACGAAAAAAAAAAAAGAAAGAGATCAAATATTTTTCAAATATTCTTTTCTTGACAAAAAAGAAAAGAAAAAAGAGAAAAATGCAAAAGAATGAAAAAGAGATTGAAATAAATAAATAAATAAATAAAAAAAAAAACAGACGAACAAACGAAACAAACCCTTGAAGGAAAGGAAGAAACGTTAATCGCAGAGATAGCTTATCGTTGGAGATCATAGTCATCGCAAAAATCGGAATCGCGTCGAAACACGTGTCAGAGAGAGAGGAAAAAAGAGAGAGAGGAGAGAGAGAGAGAGAGAGAGAGTAATACGAGTAAGCGGCAAAGAGAAAGGGTTAGGCGTAGGAGGGCTTTGCCTTTTCTCCCTGCCGTTTGAAGGGCGTCGCGCGCGCGCGCGCTCACTCGCTCGCTCGCTCGCTCGTTCGCTCGAGCGTGCGAGCGTGCGAGAGCGTGCGAGAGCGTGCAAACGTAAGAGTAGTCTTACCGAGTTGGAGTCGTGGACGCGGACTAATGATCGAAGAAAGGAGCCGCCTAAACGACCCGTGTCCTCGGCTGTTAGGACTCTCGTTGGAGCAGAGCAACTCCGATTCGTCGGATTCACCGACGAGACCAACGAGACCAACAAACACCCCCGTCCCTCCCTTTCCCACCCCTCCGAGTTCCCTTCTCCTCTTTCCTCTCTCCTCGCTCCTACCTCCTACCCCCCTCTTTTTCTCTACTTACACGTTTCTCGTCGCGTTGTCCTCCTTTAAAGACTCCCGCGTCGCGAAACCGTGGGAGACTAAAAATCTGCTCTGCTCGAGTCCAATATGATTATGATTATGATGGATCGTCGTCTACAGAGATATTTTGTTTTGAGCGAGACGTTTCGTCGTTTTATTCTTTCTTTCTTTCTTTCTTTCTAGAGAGAGAGAGAGAGATATATATATATATATATAAATATATATGATGCGATTTGGATTATTTGTATACGAATCGTACCTATCAATAATATTCGATCGCTAACGTACGTTTGAGGAACGAGCGCGTCGTTGTAACAATTTATTCGTCTTTTTTTTCTTTCTTCTTTTTATTTTTTATTAAAGAAGAAAAAAGAAAAAGTGAAGGAAAGAAAGAAAGAAAGAAATAAAGAGAGATGGAAAGAGAGAAAGAGAAGACACATACATATATCGAACGATTAACCAAATGAGACAGGGGTCCGTCGTATCGAACACTATCTATCCCAGCACGAGAAACATGGATGAGCAATCTTGTCTGTCTTGTTCGTCTCTCACTCTCTTACTACCCTTTTCTTTCTCTCTTTCTCTCTCTCTCTCTCTCTCTCTCTCTCTTTCTATCTCTCATCGTCCTTTGGTCGCAGCACGATGCACGGATAGCGTGTCCTTGTTCCACGATCCTTTCGACCGTCTCTTTCACCCTTTTCCTTCTCACTCTCTCTTTTTCTCCTCGTCATTAGCACCCCTCTCTTATTCCATTCTCTCGCACCCTCTCTCTCTCTTCCTCTCTCTCTCTCCCTCTTACACGTACACGTGATCGTCTATCTCGCTCGCACCTAAGTCAGACTACACAGCGCGTATAATTTTCATATAAGTCTGTCTCTCTCGTTCTCTCTCGTTCTCTCTCGTTCTCTCTCGTTCTCTCTCTCTCTCTCTCTCTCGATCTTTCGTGCCGCAACGCATCGAGCCTCGGAGAGAACCTGCCACGTTTCGCTCTCGCTCTCGCTCGCACTAATGGCGGCTTGGATGAAGGAGAGCGGCGCCCTTTGAAGTCCAGTTGGGAGCCAATTACACGAGTCACACAGGGCCGCACGCACCGCTGCTAACACCGCGCTGCGCCGTACACCACACCGAAAATATTATTGCCGCTCTGCGCGCTTATAGATCGATTAAAAGCCAGAATTATGATCGTGGCCGCGCGGAACGAACTATACGCCGCTATGCGCCGCGTACAACGTATAGCTGCTTCTGCTTCTGCTTTTGCTGCTGTTGCTGCTTCTGCTCCTGCTGTTACCACTGCCGTTACTGCTGTTACTTTTGCTCTCCATACTCAAGCTTATGCCTCATGCTTATGCTCATGCTTATACTCATGGGGTGCTGCTGTTGCTGTTGCTGCTGCTGCTCCTAGCGGTCGAAGGATTAAGCGCTCGAATTAATTAACGATCGCGAAAGGACGACCAACGAGAACCCAGGGGAGGGTTGCCGACTGATGGGCATACGGGGTGGGATGGGCTGGGGTTGAAAACGAGGAGAATGAAAACGACGAGCAACGCGGAAGCGCCGGGAATAATCTAAACGGATCATAAAATTGTCGTTTCGTGATACCTTCCAAATGTTAGAGAGAGAGAGAGAGAGAGAGATTGATAGATAGAGAGAGAGAGAGAGATATTTTAATCGTTTTCAATTCATCGATTTCCAAAGTGTTTCCATTTCGTTGTCTAATAGAAAATGATCGACTCTTTCATCTTTTCATTCCTTAATTTTTTTCTCTGTTTTTCTTTTTTTTTTTTTTTTTTTTTTTTATACACAAGCATACCTGCGCTAATATAAAATTTAATCCTTTTATTTTTCGTGCCTTTTGAAGCCTTTACATCTCTTTTTACAAGCACAAAAATACCCGGACTTGCTTTTCTTTTCTCTCTCTCTCTCTCTCTCTCTCTCTCTCTCTCTCTCTCTTTTTTATTTCTTTATTTCCCTTCTACGAGTTGTCCGACCGAATTTTTTTTTCCTTTTTCTGCTTTTTCTTTTTTTGTTTTTTTTTTTTTTTTTTTTTTTTCAAGTAACGACGCTCGAGGACCGACAATGCAATTCGAATTATTTCTTCGCGTTACGAAAATAATAAAAAAAAAAAATGAAAAGAGAAAGCACGAAAAAAGAAGGGAAGTATTTTAAATCGATCTCGAGGTATGATACTCGCGTTATCTTTTCTTTATTATTTTTTTTTTGTTTTTCATTTTATTTTACAAAATCTTTCCTTCACAGGAATACATTCGGATATGCAGAATTCTCTCGAAGAGATTTAAGTATTCAAGATCGTAGAGATTCTTCTCTAAATAAAGATAAACGGAACGAATCGCGGATACGGCCGGTACCACGTTACGATTCGATCGTCTTAACAGTTTAATTTATCCGAATTACGAATTGTAAATATTTTATTGACGATATTACCGCTATATCGTCGGAGCTAATTGGAACACCGTGAGCAAATTAGCGCACGCGTAACGGGAGAGAGGGACAGACAGAGAGAGAGATAAAGAGAGAGAGAGAGAGAGAGAGAGAGAGAGAGAGAGGAGGCGAAGGGAAGGATGGTGGCGACGAAGGAGAGAAATTTTCTTACGTTCGATAAAATATTTCTAATTATCTCGTAACAGTTAAACTCGAATATATTTATAAGATGCGAACGTAAAACTTTTATCCCGTCCTTTTTTCTTTTTTTTTTTTTTTTTTTTATATAAATCGTATCATTTCGTAGTATTCGAAAATCGGTTGAAATGGAATCCTGTCTCACGTCGTACCGATCGTAATTTATCTCCGTAATATGCCCGGGAGAATTTTTCTCTTCTCGGCTTTTCTTTCTTTTTCTTAAAAAAAAAAAAAAAAAAAAAAAAAAACAGAAAAAAGTATAAGGAAAGAAGAAGAAGAAGAAGAAGAAGAAGAAAGAAAAGTCATATTTCTCGACTATTTATAATTTCGTAGGGGCGGTACCTATCTACCTATCTACCTATCTACCTGCACACATATCGACAAACACATACATACATATATAGAAAGAGAAGATTCCTCGACTGTTGAACGTCTTTCAAGAGACTTCCGAATTACGCTCTCAAATATTATTACATATAAGAGGGAACGTCGCTATACGTGTATAATCGCTTACGGAATGTTGTATACGTCGTTGATTAAACCACGCATAACTTTACCTATTAATGTGCACGCATGTATATATATGCGTGTGTGTGTGTGTGTGTGTGTGTGTCTATATAAGTATACCTTTTAAGAATAAATTCCACGAAGTTGAATAAATTTTTCTTAGTTGTTTATAATGGCATACGCTTAGAATATATTTAGAAAGCGAATCGAATCTCGTTAATAAGCCGATACCATCCAACTACGTACGTATATTCGTTGACGGATTGGTTAAACGTTTTCTCACCGGGACAAATCATCCGTGGTAGCAATAATATCCCATTAGTAGTATCTATGTGTGTATGTATATATATGTTATCGTTTCTAATGCCAGATCGACGAGTGCTTGGTGCTTGGTACGGTGTTTCATAGAGAAACTTCGTGTTCTCGCTTCTATACGCATGCGGTAAGTAAAAGAGGAAGAGAGAAGGAAAGAGAGAGAAAGATAGATAGATAGATAGAGAGAGAGAGAGAGAGAGAGAGAGAGAGAGAGTGAGATAGAGATAGAGAGCATGTAACAGAATGCGCAGTGTCGGTCATAAAGTTGCTAAAGTTCGCGTGTCTAAAGCTCTGCTGCCTTCGGGAAGAAAGTCGAAGACAAGAGTGGCAAAATTCAGTACTCCCATCGTCGTTCACGAACAAACTACGTTCTAACGATGAACTTATGCTTACGAGGCTATTTCCACTATCCAACTATCCCCCGTTATTCTAATCCCCGATAGGGGATTAAGTGGGGATCGTTTGGACAGGCCGACGAACAAGTATATTTTTCTTCTCTTTTTTGAAATTCCAACACGTACATAAATACACACACACACACACACACACATACAGCACACAAGCACGCACATATATATATACCTACGTAATTTTCTTAATAAGGAATAAAATTTGATTGTAAACTCCGATCGTAGTACGACTCCTGTCTCTCTCGAATTTCATTTTATTATTATATTTAATTAATCGAAAATATTATTATACATATGTATATATTTATATACAGTATAGTACGTATCTAATTTGATATAAATTTTGGAAAATTTTTTAATATCCCAAAAGAATTTTTGATTTAAAGATAGGAAAATCTTACGGGGATAAGTAATTACACACTTACTTCCGCGGTTACGGGTAGCTCTAATTTTGTGTTATGCTTCTTCCTAGAAGAAACGTGTTTTACGATTATGCCGAAGTTCTTCTTTAAGGCTTTCCAACACGTGGATGTGACCTATGAAATATTGCGATTCGATTCTACGAAGACGAAATGATCGGCTTTAAACACATTCTCCTACGACATTTCCAAAATTAACGTTTATATACAAATTTTCATCGATCGGACCGGTTGGATCTATTAAAATCATACGATTAAATTTGTCCGATACTAACGAAAAAAAAAAAAAGAAAAAATAGAAAGAAAATCAAAAAAAAAAAAAAATAGAAAATTACAGCGGCGCTTTCATAATAAAATTCATACGATTGGTTGTACGAAGAGGGAGAGAGAGAGAGAGAGAGAGAGAGAGAGAGAGAGGGTAAAAAAATTATTACGGTTCGTTATTTAGAGAGAAAAAAAAGAAAGAAAGAAAGAAAGGAATAGAAAAAGAAAAGAGAACAAAAACAAAAAAAAAAAAATGAAAAATAGGAAACGGGAAGATCACGAATTAGACTCGGTTAGGCAACTCGCAAAACTTAATCGGTTCCTTCCCCCCCTCCACCCCCGCTCACCCTCCTCAGAACCCATGATCTGAATTTTCATCTCGATCACGATCAAAATCACGAGATCGTATATGGCCATATAACCTCCTTATGTATCTCTCTGCCTTCCTACGTATGTAGATGAACCAAGATGCGAGGATACGATAGAAGGACACGATAAAATATATATTCGGCGTGTCCAATGAAAATACGTGGACACCTACGGAAGAGACACCAAAGAAAGAATGAGAAAGGGATATATATATATATATATAGTGAGAGAGAGAGAGAGAGAGAGAGAGAGAGAGAGAGAGAGAGTGGGTGTGACCAGTATTTCCTCGAACAGCATCGAGTTCAATATCGAAGCTCCATTGTCTCATACCTCCTAAAAGATATACGAGGTAAACTCTCTATCTCTCTCTCTCTCTCTCTCTCTCTCTCTCTCTCTCTTTCTCTTACACTCGTACACACAAATTTTACTCTACTTCCTTTTTTACTTCACTCGACTACCTCCCCTTTCGACGTTATTTCACTCTCCATCCCCACCACCTCACCCCCGCCTCCTTACTCTCTACTTGCACTTTCCATCTATCTATCTACCTCTCTCTCTCTCTCTCTCTCTGTCTTTCTCCAGCTATCATCCCAGGTCGGGTCCAAGTCCTCTCCTTGTGGGTCTCATGGAGCCCGAGCAAGGACCACCCACCCAACCTATACTTAGCGAGGTGTCGGCAAATTGAGCTATAGATGCCGAGGGTAATGCAACGGATGGCCGCGGGAGGTGCCAGCCGGATAGGAAGAGTGAACGAGAGAGAGAGAGAGAAAGAGAGAGAGAGAGAGAGAGAGAGAGATATAGAATTTTACAATATCCTCGATGTGCTTGGGATACTTCTATTACGGTAAAGTTAGAACCATTAAACGCCGTCGTCGCTCGATACTATCTATCTCGAGGGATAATTAGCCTTTTTTTTTTTGTCGTGAGGCTGAGAGAGCGCGGACGGGAAGTGGAGAAGTAGCGAAGAGAGGGAGGGAGGGAGGGAGGGAGGGAGAGTTTGGTGGGGAAGAAAGAGGGGGTACGGTTTCTCCAGAAAGGACTATCCCTATTCGGTCCTCACTATACTAATTTCTTACAACACCTGTGGCCCATTCCCAACGCTACAAAATATCTATCTCCTAGTTTTCAGTTCTTTGGTTTTAAAGGACCCACACACACACACACACACACGCGCGCGCGCACACACATTATATACACCTTTCTCTCTATCTCCATCTCTATCTCTCCTTCTTCGGACCATTAGTTTTATTTGAGAGCTACTTACGACAGCCTTGAAACGATCTAACCTTCCCTAAAGTGTCTTTCACCAAATAGAGAAACACACTTTTTATACGCCGAGAATACAGCGATAAGAGTTAAGTACTCAAGTAAATAAGTAATTAAGTAAGTAAGTAAGTAGGTAGGTAAGTAAATAAATAAATAAATAAATGTGTAACCTGGAGGATGCTTAAGAAACGACGAATGGATGGATCCACGTTCCGTTCAAATTTCTCGGTGTCCTGATTTCTTTTTGTATCATTTCTTCCTCTTCCTTCCCCTCATTTTTTCTTTCTTTTTTTTTTTTTTTTTTTCAAGCGAATTCTCTTCTTCAAGAAAGAGAAGAAGGAAAAGAATGTTTTATCTCGTCGTTCGTTCGTTCGTCGTCTTTTGTCTCGGTTTTTAATTCGCTTTTTTTCTTTTTTTTTATTTAATTTTTTCCACTAGTTCATCCTTTTCGTCTTTCTCGAGAAGTGCTGTCGTCTTCATCGAAAGTCCGACTTCTAAGAGAAAGAAAGGTGGGGTGGTGTTGGTGATGGTGGTGGTGATGGTGGTGGTGATGGTGGTGGTGGTGACGATCGGGGTGAGGAGCAAGGGGGCGGGAGGGAGCTATGGGGCGAGGGAGGGAGATATTCGCCGTACGATTACGGTGAGGATAATGTTGCGGTTGAGAGACCGCAATACTTTTCCGGCATCGGCTCCGACTGGTCGTCATCAATGTTTGTATGATAATGGCGAAGGTGTGGAGAAACGGAGACATTCTGCTCGAGAGGAAAGAAGATAGAGATAGACAGAGAGAAAGAGAGAGAAGGATAGATAGAGATAGAGATAGAGATAGAGAGAAAGAGAGAGAGAGAGAGAGAGGGAGTAACTCACGAAGGGAGGAATTAGAAGAAGGAAGAAGAAGAAGAAGAGAGAGAGAGAGAGAGAGAGAGAGAGAGGAAGAAGAGCGGTCCTTTTGATGGGGGAGGGCCTTTGTCGGTTCTCGCGGCGCTTTGCGATTTGCAACTAAAATCATTGCTCTTCTCTCTCTCTCTCTCTCTCTCTCTCTCTCTCTTTCTCTCTCTTTCTCTCTCTCTATGTTTCTCTTACTCCGTACTCTTTATGATTCCCTGTGAATTTATTAGCGTAGTAAAGCCGAGGACGATTCGATCGTACGCAGCATTTGTCCTTCGTGATATTCGAATAAATTTTGTTTCCTCGAGAACTTATACGACTAATTTAATATTTACTTTTCATTTTTTGTTACTAACAGTTAAGGAGAATGATAACATAGAGAAAGAGAGAGGAGAGAGAGAGAGAGGGAGAAAAAAAATTTGTTATCTTATCTCTTCCAATAATTAATTGCATTCCTTTTACAAAATACGAGAACGTTTTTGTCAAGAACGAGCACCGATATTGCATACATACGATTAAAAGTTTCAAGATGGATATTTCGAAATGATGATGCTATATAAGGATTGATCGAGTAGATACATACAGGAGAAGAAATCCTTTCCGTAGTTATCGGCAAAAAAAGATGTTGTTAAGTTTTCCATAGAGATCGTTCGTTTGTTCGTTCGGTAATGGCACGATCAAACCGAATTCCTATTCACGGTGCATTCCTAATTTCTTTGAAGGATTTCTTTGTTTCTACAGCTACCGAACCCGACGTCTCTATAACCTTCACGTATCAACGACTACCTACGCGAGTAAACACTTACATACTAACGTCGGCGTGAATCGTTTCTTTCGCGTCTCGATGAAAATTCACCGTGTCGAGAATAATCCTCTTACGTCAAAGGACACGTCAAATTAATTTCTTCGATATTCTCCTTCCTTTTCTCTTTTTCGTTGTTTACGTTTTTTTTTTTTTCTTTTCTTTTCTTCATTCATCCCATTTTATTTTCCTCTTTTCATCGGATAAATATAATCTTACCTCATACCTTAGCGTACTATAGTCATTACAACGTTTCGAACGTACGAAGGAAGGGCCAATCGAATCGCTCATTTTATTTTTTTATTTTCCTTTATTTTTTTTTTTTTTTCTTTTTAGGCATGGAGAGACACACCTCGCGCGATAATAATTAAGTTCGAGAAGGAAAATAAAAGAAAGGAAAAAGAAAGGTGGGAAAAAGGAAAAGAGAAATAACGGGGTGGGGAGGAGAGTATAGGGGAGGGGAGGGGAAAGGAAAAAAAATTGTTATAACAACGTGGGTGTTCCAACGAAGAGAAAAGGTAATTACAGTACCAGCGCGTATTATCTGTTCATCGCACGTTAACAGGAAGGGTAATTAGCATCGAATATCTCTCGTTATCATCGAGATCGAAAACGGTCCAGACGTTTCCGGTTTTGGTGTCTTAATGTTATTACATGGAAACTGATAGGTTATACACAACGATTACCATTTTCACGCGTATGCTTTTCTAAACGTTACAAAACTGTTATTCTAATCTAATGAGATCTAATAAGATATCCGGCTAACTATAATGGCCGGTGTATAATTAAAAGAGAACTCTCTCTCTCTCTCTCTCTCTCTCTTTCTCTATCTATCTATCTATCTATCTTTCTCTTTCTCTCTATGCGCCTAGATCGTAGACCAAAGTCCATTTTATGTTATCTCAACACGATCTTACAGTAGGTAGGGATATATTATAAGATTACAAATTTTATGATTATTTACTGCATACCTTACATACATACACACACACACACACACACACATATTGTGTGTGTGTGTGTGTGTACACGTAAGTGTGTATATATATATATATATATATATATATACATCTTGTCGGTTTCGGGAATCGATTTGATCCGAGTTTTATCATAAACCTCTTTTTTTACATCGTAAACAAATCTCCTCGATTCGTGTGGGGGAAAAACAAAAAAAAAACGCAACTGGAGATTAATTTTTCGTATACCCACGATCTTCGCGTGAATGAATGAAATAGAAGAAGAAGAAGGAGAAAAAGAAAAGGGAAGAGAAGAAAGAAGAAAAAAGAAACGAAAAGAAAAAAAAGAAGAAAAAATAGAAAAACTTTCTAATTAAGATCGATCGATTAAACCAGCTGCTTCCACGTGTTCTTCCCACTCCCCGCCGCACCCCACGCCCCAACTCCACCCCCTCTCCTTCTCCCCGCATTAAAGGATGAGTCGCTGTTGATCGATAGAGATACGAATTTTATCTTCACAATGTTGCCGTCGGCAGAAGGTACTTGGACCAATGTAGCAAAAATAAGAAGAAGAAGATGAAGAAGGAGGAGGAAGAGGAGGAGAGGGAGAAAAAGAAGAAGAAGTAGAGAGAGAGAGAGAGAGAGAGAGAGAGAGAGATAAAGAGAGTGAGTGAGTGAGATTGGGAGGGGGAGGAGGGAAGGTAGATCGCCGAACCACATACATACTCGGGAAATATAAGCGTGGAAATATGAATAATATAACTCGCGAAGGGAAAGGGAAAGGGAAAGGGAAAGAGAAAGAAAGAAAGAGTGAAAGAGAGAGATAGATAGATAGATAGATAGATAGATAGATAGATAGAGAGAGAGAGAGAGAGATAGGGAGGAGGTTAAAGAGAGACAGAGATGGAACGATAGATTGGGAGGAGAAGGAGATAGAGAACCAAGAAGGAAAGTGGTAGAGAAACGAAGTAAGAAGAGAAAGAGAGAAGGATTGTAAGAGAGAGAGAGAGAGAGAGAGAGAGAGAGGAACGAACGAAGGAAGAGGTTGGTAGGCAGCGGCTAAGAGAAGGAAGAT
Organism: Dolichovespula saxonica; assembly: GCA_911387935.1. Taxonomy (NCBI): domain Eukaryota; kingdom Metazoa; phylum Arthropoda; class Insecta; order Hymenoptera; family Vespidae; genus Dolichovespula; species Dolichovespula saxonica. The sequence continues at coordinate 7,613,763 of OU427001.1, forward strand.
CGGAGAATGAGCGCGGGTAGAGACCACCCCGTGGCTTGTCGGCTCGTTTGATCTTCTCCCACCGCAGCCACCCTTCTTGCTGCTCTCTCGCGCCTTCTTCTCAGCATCTCTACCTCTCTCTCTCTCTCTCTCTCTCTCTCTCTCTCTCTCTCTCTCTCTCTCTCACTCACTCATTCTACCTTATACTTCAAGTTCTCTCGTTCCATCTTCCTTCCTCGTCCAATACGATTTGGACCTACCTGTCCTTCGCTTCACTATCTCTCTCTCTCTCTCTCTCTCCCTCTCTCTCTCTCTCTCTCTCTCGGTGTGTGTGTGTGTGTATGTGTTTCTCTCTTGCTTGCTGCACTCTTTCTATCTTTCTCTTTCTTACGTGCAAGGATGGTCCAGAGTCGTTCTATATATACATATATGTGTGTGTGTGTGTGTGTTTGTATGTGCGTATGTGTGTGTGTGTGTTTCTCTCTCTCTCTCTTTCTTAAGTCTCTCACCTGCAGAGAGAAGAGGCGTCGGACACGTCAGAATCACACCTTCCACGACTACCCGCTCACTAATAATCCGAATCCCCCGTACCTCGTGTACCTTTTCTCGGGAACCATGGAATCCTCATAGCGAGACGGGGGGTAACCTTTTGTCTCTTTCAGAATTTACCATCGTGAGAGATTTTCAAATTCTATTGTAATCATCGCCAAATATAATATTTCATTACTCTCGTCTGTTTCCCCATGTCCACTATCTTCTACGTCCCACACTCAACGTCTTTAAAATCTAAAACACCGGGTATAGATCTCTATCACTCGGATAATATTTTTGTACGTTAATCGTCTTCTCGGTTTTCGTTGCTTCCGATGATTCGCAAAATATCTGTACTCGGAGAATATTTTCGTGTTCAATATGGATACGCGATGTAGGATCATCTAAATGAAAATTTTTAATAACGCATAATATATATATATATATACATATATATACATATATATTTTTGTTATCTTAATTATCGCTGTATAACATATATCTCATACATATTTTAATTATAAATGATATATTCTTGGATTTATCCTGTAAGGTTAGTGCGAATTAGGTAGTGAAGTGGGTAGTTAGGTAGGCACATGTATCATCGATGTAAAATTATTGAAGTATTATCGTAGAGCTCGAAGTCGCGTAACATGAAAGGAAATGACGGACGGAGAAAAGGATTTAATCGTCAGAGAATTTAAAGAGGAGAAAAAAAAAATGCGAAATATCCTTCGAGGGAAATCCTAAACACGAACGAGGTATATATGTATTTATGTATGCATCTATGTATGTATATAAGTATACATATACCTATAGCTATGTATTTACACACGTACCTATATATATACATATACACACACACACACACACACAATACATATGTATATATCGTCGTGTTCAGTGCGTAGCCGGGCGTTATTCGAAGGCGCTACTTAATTATCCCGCGGCCTCTAATCTACCGCGGCCGACACACACGCCACATGCGGCTAACTCACGGGAACCCATAGTCGAACCTAAATCTCTCTTAAACGGCGCAAGAGGACTATCCCTTTTACCCTATCGAAACGTTCGACTTGACGCTTTCATTTACTTCTGTTCGATCTTTTCTCAGGCTTAAATAAATTTCTATACTAACGACCGCCTCGAGATTTCAGTCCTCCTCTTAGGAACCGTTAAGTGAATACAACATCGTTCCTTTTCGATCGTCGATCACCGATCATTTGTCATTTGTTATTCAACAAGATCGAAGGAAAAAGAAATAAATAAAGAAAGAGAGGATCTTCTCGCGGGAATACATATGTATTTCGTATTATCGAATGAATCCATTTGAGAAGAGAGAAAAATAGAAATATGAAAAAAAAGGGGCGCGCGTCGTACCACTGAAATTTATTACCAATCGAATAAGTCGACGTGAAAGTATCTTCTTAAAAAGTATCGTCGATTTAATTGGTTTCGTTAATGTTTTCTTTTTTCTTTTTTTCTTCGTTTTTCCTCGGTTTTTCTTCTCACCTTTTTATTATATTTTTTCTTTTTTTTTTTTTTTTTCACAACGACGGCAAAATCTTTCGTGTCGATCTGATGGGTCCAACTCAACAAAGGCAACGAGCTCGGCGAATAAAGTAAAAGCAAGATCGGGCTGACCGGTAGCCGAGAAAGAATGATCGGAAGAGGGAGAGAGAGAGCGAGAGAGAACGAGAGAGAGAAAGAGAGAGTCAGCTCGTGTCTGAATTTATAAGGGTAGCAATTCATCAAAGGCGCTTGGTCTCTCAAGGCAAAGGAACAAAAAAAAAAAGAAAAGAAAAAAAAGACGATAAAAGAGGAAAGAAAAAGAAAAAGAAAAATAAAAAGAACAAGAACGAGAAAAAAGAAACAAGAAAGAACCGAGCGAGCAAGCGAGTAAGCAAGCGAGCGAGCAAGCAAGCAAGCAAACAAACAAACAAACAAATAAAATCACGAATCGAGAAGGATAGGTCCTTCCTCCTCGGGATGACAAAGCCGTCCGAGTGAAGTGGAAGGTACGAATAGTTGTGAGATATAAAAAAAAAAAAAAAAAGGAAGACAAAAAGAAATAATAAAAAAAAAAAAAAAAGAAAAAGAATCCCCCTAGTTCCTGCCAACTCGAGCGCCATTATTTTTCCCCGTATAAACTCGAAATTTTTGTTGGTGAGAAAACGTCATCGGCGATAAATTTCACGAGAAAAAGTGGAATGCGAGAAGCGCGGTGTGGAGAGGAGCACCACTTCTTGGCTTTACGAAGAGGTGGCGAGGCGTACGGGCGGGGAGGGGGTGAGGAGGGGGTCCGGACTGGTAGAAACACCTACCTACCTACCTACCTACCTACCTACCTACCTACCTACCTACCTACCTACGGAAGGGGAAGAACGGGAAGAGGACGAAGGGGTTAGTGAGGGGTGAGGCCCACGATCGCGGACGAACTGTTGGCTGGCTAGTGATCTATAGTGATATCCCCTGATGCCGGGGCCCGGTACAACACAACCGAGGTGAGAGCGAGAGTGTAGAGGATTCTGAGGTCTGTAATCAGGAGGCCGCGCCGCTGCCGGGGCCAGCCTCGGTTCTGGGCCTTCCTCGCTCGCCATTAACTTATCCGGTACCCGTTCCGTTCCGTTCCGTTCCGTTCCGTTCCGTCAACCTGACGTCATCGTGATTCGTGATCGTCTCTCTCGATACGCACGCGCTAAGCTCGCACGAGATAGCCTAGCCTAGTCCTATTCCTTCTTTTCTTTTTCTACCTATTTATCCATCTATCCATCCATCCATCTATCTATCTATCTCTCTCTCTCTCTCTCTTTCTAAGCTATCGGTTAAACGAGTTTGCCTAACGATTCTTGATAGTACCACGTTAAGAGTTAAGATAGAACACGGACTTTACCTTCATGAACGAGCCTGAAGTTCTAACCTATCGTTTGGTAGTCCGTTGGTTCGAAATAGGAGCCCGCCGTAGACGGTTGATAGTTTTTAGTTTTAATCGTCGCTAAATATCGCGCGGTGAAAAGACGTAGAAATAAAAAACGAACAAAAAAAATAAAAAAAAAATAAAAATAAAAGATAGGTGGGGAAAAACCGACAGGCTGTAAAGCTAGATAAAACTTTAGCTCCGTAGTCCTCCACCGGAGGATGATTGATCGCGTTAACGGGCATCATTGTACTCTCTCGTTTCCACGAAAGTATTATATTAAAAAGAGTCCGTCCCAGTTCGTGCTGGCCTTCGATATTCACCTCCCACCTTTATCTTCTTTCTTTTTCTTTTCCCCCTCTCTCTCTCTCTCTCTCTCACACACTCTCTTTCTCTTTCCTATTCTATATCCTTCTCTCGGATTCGTAATTTCGATCGTCCGGACCTCGTTAATATATCCGGAACGACCCCTCTGTGCCGCATGTCGATCTTTCACGTTCCACTCTCCTTTTTTGAATTCCTACGAACTGACGTTTCTTCGAGAATCAGAAAGAGAGAGAGAGAGAGAGAGACAGAGACATAGACAGAGAAAGAGAGAGAGAGAGAGAGAGAGAGAGAGAGAGAGAAGAAACTCTACTACCTGCCGGGGTCTTTGATCTTCTCTCATTCGCCAACGAGCTCCATTTACACGGGAGGAGGATTCTCTCTCTACGTCGAAAGCGGAGAGACGAACAACTATCTGGTTTCGACTAACGAGAGTTTGCCAACTTTTGTATTGGCACGGTCGGCGCGGATATGCGTCGTATATGTTAGAAGGGCGGGAGACAGTGTGAGAGATAGAGACAGAGAGATAGAGAGAGAGAGAGAGAGAGAGAGAGAGGGGCAGGCAGAACGTAACGGTGGGCGGGAAGGAGGGAATGGGGGGTCAGGGGGAGAGGGACGCGCGGCGCGCCCGTGTCTCGGTGATTAATTTTCCTTTCGAGATTAAGATTGGACTGTGTCGATTCGGCCATATTCTAACTCCTACCTGCCGCGTTCCCCTCCCCGCCCCCTCTCCTTCTCTCTCTTTCTCTCTCTCTCTCTTTTTTTTTCGGGTGCTTCGTTAGTCCCTCGAAAATTAGTCCCTCCGCGAATTTCGGTTTATACGTATTTCCTTTCCTCGGAACTCTTAACCAACGTCTCCATACATTTATATACGTCCTATATCCGTGCACGTTACTTTCGTATAAAACGAAAATAATAATGAAATTATTTATCTCGAACGGTATCGGCATTTACCGGGACGTACGCGTTTACCAGTGTATTCCAAACAGGATAATTTCTGTTATTCGAGCAATCCTTTACCCTTGAACAAGGCAATCCGAGTTTCAAACCACATGTTACAAACTCGTCCATACCTATGAATTACCTATACGAGTATATAATGAACTACTACCGAGAGGAGACAATTTTTCTTCTCTCTCTCTCTCTCTCTCTTATTTTCTCTCTCTCTCTCTCTCTCTCTCTCTCTATCTATCTATCTATCTTGTTAGCCAAGTTTCTTTCGGTAAAGGATGAATATTATTCGTCAGCTAAGACCTTGAAACTAGCTCGTCTAGCTCGTCTAGCTCGTTCAATGTCGTCCACGTAGCCGTCGTTGTCGTCGTCGTCGTTGTCGTCGTCATCGAAATGAAGAGACAACCGAGGAAGGCTCGAGAAGAACTGGAAAACGAGGGTTAAGATCGTTCTTCAGTGGCGAATCGGTTTCGCTCGTCCACCTCTTCTCGTCGCCGTTTTCGTCGTCTCCACGTCCACATCGGACTCCCGATCGTCGCCGGCGCGAATGGGACAGCTGATGGGCCGGTGTCCCCCAAGGCGATCGGCCGAGACCAATCAGCGTCCGCCCGTCCGTCCTCGCCCTAATGACACCTGGAGGCTAAAAAGCCATGATATTCAACAGCCGGACGCTAACGAACTCTCCTTCCTACCAGAAAGAGAGAGAGAGAGAGAGAGAGAGAGAGAGAGAGAGAGCTCTCTCTAGTCGAAAAATCTTCGTCAACAATTTTTTACGTCAAACGTCCAGCTTACGAAAATTTTTTGCAAGTCGAACGCCCGTCTTACAAAAATTCTTTCCGTGATTTGAATTTAAGTGTCCACCTATAATATTATACATCGAGTCTAGATCTTTCAATGAATGATCTCTCTCTTTATTTTTTTTCTCTTTTTCTTTTTATATCACTTTGTATCTATCGGTAAAAGTTGTTCCCTTTGTTATTTTATAAGAGAGAAAGAAAGTTTATACGATCGATCGATGTAATTAATTAAACAAACGATAGAACCTCGACAAGTACATCGAGTTTTTAATTGATTGCCGTAATTCGAAGTAATGGGGAAAAATAAAGAAAATTATTTGCGTTAATTGCGAATTTGTAAAATGGAATAAAGTAACAACGCTAGGTACTTGAATCGAATACTTTTCTATTGTCTATATACGTATATATATATATATATATTTGCGATCGACAGGAACTTAACATATCTCTCATTAAACGACACGTACGGCATGCGTGTGTTCCCAATTGTTGAGAGAAAATAAGTTCAATTCTCTTTCGCGCTTTGTCTCGTCCTGACAGGAACGAGATGTAAGGGTACGATACGTTCGAAACAATTTGGATACACCTTTCTCTTCGTCCGAAATTGGACAGTTTTGAAGTTACACCTGTCTCACGAGGAAACGTTATAACGAGAGACGTAAGTAAGTAAGTGAGTGAGTGAGTGAGTAAGTAAGTATGTAAGTATGTAAGTATGTAAGTATGTAAGTAAGTAAATGAGCAAGTAATGAATACACCTACCTTCTTTTCTTTGTCCTTTTTTTTTTTTTCTTATTTTATTTCTGCTTTTTTTTTTTTAATCTTTTTACGTTCATTCGAAGATAATCGTATAAAACGAAATTGGATAAAAACCACGGAATAAAAAGAGAGAGAGAGAGAATGAAAGAGAGAAAGAGAATTGAATAGAGAAAGAAAGAGAGAGAGAGAGAGATAGAGAGAGAAGAGTGGACTTTGAGAAGAACTTGGGATACGAAAAATTTCACATTAACGAGGGCTCAGGCTACCACTACTAGTCGGGGTGTCTAGATTCGCGTCTAATTACCACGGCACGTAGGTGCACGCCGAGGAAACTCGTTTCTCGCGTGCTAAAGCGGCTCACATCGAAATTATGGATCTGCGGGCTGGCAGTCGACCGACCGGCTTGACTGACGCATGACTGGCTGCGGGTTAAGCGAGTCAACGAGTAAATGAGTCCGAATTACGTGGGCGTGTCAATGCCAGGAAAATGATCCCTGTGAGTCGTTATTGAACGTGTATCGTCCGAAGGGGATTATGCAAAACGCAGATATATAACCGAAGCTCGCACGCGCGACTCGTGTTTTTCTTTTTCTTTTCCTCTCTCGTGGTATTTTTTTTTTCTTTTCCTCTTCCTCCTCCTCCTCTCTCTCTCTCTCTCTCTCTATCTCCTTCTTCTTCTTGTGTGTTTTTTTTTATTTTATTTTATTTTATTTTATTTTATTTTATTTTATTTCGTTAATTTTTATTTCACTATCCTTATAATTCTTTTTTTCCTTACGCTTCTACGACCTCCTCGATTTTCTTATCCTACGAGATACCTAATCCTCGATAATACGTACGAAGAGACCAGTTCGTTATACGCCTCTTATATCCTCGAAATCATCCTATCATCTCCTCGAGGTGTTCCCCATTGGAAATCGATTGAAAAACTTCGTATCACTCTCTACGAAGAGTATTTCTATTTATCGGCTTAATTCGTTTGTGGGTGGACGTTCAATCGCAAGATCGATTCGTAAACGAATGATTTTTTTTTTTTTTTAATAATCTAAAACTAATATCTATTTGTTACCAATCGACTCGACGAAATTGACGACGGGTTGTCTCCTTTTTCTTCTCTCTCTCTATCTCTCTCTCTCTCTCTCTATCTATCTATCTGTCCGTCTCTAATTTCGTTCGTCCTCATAAATTTAACAATTCGTATTCTTTTCTTTTTTTTTTTAATTTTTGTTAAGTTCTTTCCTTTTATCTTTCTCAAGAACATTCGACGTTACGTGCATTTTGTTACGTCTCTCGTTAACTTGTATGGGATCGTCGAAAACTTGTAATTTTGTTTGACGCGTATAGCTCGAAGGTATCTCCATTTTTTTTTTTTTTTTTTTTTTTTTTTTTTTCTAAAGAAAGCGAATCTCCTTATTCTCTCTGTCTCTCTCTCTCTCTCTCGCTCGCAGCTTCTCCTTAAGCACGTCGGGAGATCTCGTCAATTTCTCCAACCCACGGGGATGAGACCGTTTATTAAACGAGAAAACTCGACGTACCTTTCGGGGCATCGTTTGTCGTTCGCCACTGTCGCGAATATATTTCTTTTTTTTTTTTTCTTTTTTTCCCCGGTCATGAATTAACGATCGACAGATCGGTTTGAATTTTGAAATGCCGTATTGACGCTAAATCACGCATCCACGAGTTTTTAAACACGCGACGAGGTAAGATCGAGGAGGATCGTTTTTGCGCTTGGTTACCGATGCACCGTCGATGCACTTAACGACTTATCCTTGGACTTACTTCTCTCTCTCTCTTTTCTTCGTGTTGTTGCGTTATCTTCTTGATCGGTGGGATGACTTTGTGTGTAAGAAGAAAAAAAAAAAAAAAAGAAAAGAAAGAAAAAAACAATAAAAGAAGAAGAAGAAGAAACGAACAAGAAAGCAAAAAAAAAAATTAATGATATCCTCGTCGAACGAATTGAAACAATGGCTGACAGCGTAATTATACTCTCGTTAAACGAGATCCAATAGAACGAGGTATGTAGGGCTTCGTTTGACGAAAGAAACAAAAAATAAATAAATAAATAAATAAATAAACAAATGAAAGAGAGAAAAATTAAATCAATCCTATTCTTTCCACATTACGTATCCTCGAATGATACCGAAAGTCCTGGAGGATGGGAAAACGGGGGGAAAAAAAGTAAGAGGAGGAAAAAAAAATTGTAGTTAGAAAAAAAATGACAACGACAAGAGAAACGACAAAAATGACAAAAACGGAGATAACGAAACTGAAGGGATATAACTAAGTACGTAATAAGAAGGCTATCGGGACGAGTCCACGAACGGGCGGTGGCCCGCGATATATATATATATATATATATATATATATATATATATATATATATATATATAAAAGGTGGGTATATATGCTCGATCGAGTAAAAATATTAACAGGTCGTTCGATAGATCGTTATTAAACGATCGACCATCAAACGAGAACGAGACTGGAAGCGTGCTCCAACCGTCGATAACAACGAGCGTCCAAAGCCTGATCCGAAGGAACGATCGTGAACCTTCTACTTCCATCGTGGACAATGAATGGAGCGAGAAGAGTAAAGAAGAAAGAGATGGAGAGATACACAAAGATATATATATATATATATATATATACAAAGAGAGAGAAAGAGAGAGATAGAGAGATAGAGAGAGAGAGAGAGAGAGAGAAGGAGAAAGAAGGAAAGGGAAAGGGTTAGGGAGTGGTAAGGGGGAGAGGGTGAGGGAGAGGGAGGATCGCCAGGGCTGCTCGGGAGTTACCGATGTATCTTCGATGTATCGAAGAAAATTGCCGGTGCTCATCATCGCCATTATGAATTCTTTATTTGGACGTTGTGCAGCTCGAATTACAGGGCGGTCCGAGCTACCTTGGTTACCGCTTCATACGCTTCATACGAGAGACCCTTCTCGATAACAGGCCAAGCAATAAACTCTCTCTCTCTCTCTCTCTTCTTCTACTCCTTCCATCTCTCTCTTTCTCCATCTCTTTCCTTTGAAGAATCTTCCTTCTTTTTCTCCTGCGATCGATCGATCGATCGATCGGTCGATCGATGGATGGATAGATCGATCGATTTACGTTGAAATTGATACCATCGACGTTATTTTCGATAGCCTCGAACGGTAACTCCGAATTAAGAAACAATGAAACCTTGAATACTTACATGCTGTTAAAGGATTGGCTCGTAACTCGTAACACGATTCTTGATTCCAAAGCGGATTAATCGTTCGCCGATTAACTAGACCGCTAGGCGAGTGTGTTTAGTTGGCGAGATAATGGCGACAGCTTAATGACAGACTCATTAAAGTTGTAAGATATATGTATATATGCATATATATATATATATATATATTAAGTGGGTTTCATTTAACATAAGCCACCATTTCTATGTGCGTTTAAATAAAATTAACTCTTTCTTTCTTTCTTTATGTAACAGGAAACTTAAGTAAGTAAGTAAGTAACTAACTAACTAAGTAAGTGAGTGAGTGAGTGAGTGAGTGAGTGAGTGAGTGAGTTGGTAAATGCCCTAGGTACATTTATATTCGTGTGCTGAGTGTTATCTTCTGGCGTGTATCTTGCATTATGATAAAACATTCATGCTGTACAGGTACTGTGTGCCCCCCTTCCTTCCACGTAAGAGACAGAGAATTATTATACGCGGTACGAATGGAAAGGAAAAAGAGCGAAAGAGCGAAGGAGGAAAAAGTTGAGGAAAGAGAGAAAAAAAAAAAATAAATAAATAAAACGAAACAACAAAAAAAAAAAGAAAAGAAAAGACAAAGAATATATTCAGTTTCGCATTTATCGTCTTACTAGAATAAAAAAAAAAAAAAAGAAAAAAAAAATATGTTGACTGTGTCGGACGTTGTCTCGTAAAAATTCTTATCTTCCCTTACGCGTACGACGACCAATAATAAAAATAATAATAATAAGGATAATAATAACGACGACGGTAATAGCGATGGTAATTCTTAAAAGAAAAAACATATAATAATAATAATAAAAAAAAAAAAAAAAAAAAAAAAAAAAAAAAAATAAAAAATGAGAAGTAAATGATGTAAAAGCGCGCGTGTACGGAGCGTTCGTTTCGTTGGTGGGGATTTATGAAGTTAGAAGGTTTTCTCTGGTCTATCGAACGCTTAGAAGATATGTTAGTCGGTTATGACGGATGCCAGACTTCGAACTAACCGATCCAAAACGTTGGAAAGCGAAATGACTTCATCTTAATAAATTACGCCCGCGGGTAAACCTCGCGAACTGCCTTCAAAAAGATTCCAAGAAGGACCGGCCCGTTTCACGCTATTTTTGGAGAATAATTCCTTTTCATCTCTTGCCTTCTTTACGGCACCGACTAAAACCGACTTCCTTCCTTCCTTCCTTCCTTCGTTCCTTCCTTCCCTTCCTTTCCTTTACTTTTCTTTTACTTTCCATTCCTTATTTCTTTACTCGTGAAAATTCTTAAGGTCGATTATGTCGATCGATTATTTTAAATTTGCCTAGATAAAGACATGTGTCTACGACCACGCATACCTCTACGTAATCAGTCTTGTCCGTGAAATGTTTTATATATAGAAAAATTTGATCCTATGGCGAAACAAAAGTACCTAGTTTTTGTAGTTTTACGTTTGTGAAGAGAAAAGAAATGAGTAAATAAAAAATGAAAAAAAAATAAATAAATTAATTAATTAACCTCGAACGATTAACGAAAATTTATAATTGATACGTAAAATCTACGAGAAACTTTTGATCCACCCGTTTGCATATATCTGAAAGGAAAGAAAATAAATTAGCCTGGAAAGAAGTTTCGTAAAATGGGGTAATCGATTTTGTTTTTGTTCTTTTTTTTTTTTTTTTTTTTTTTATATCACCGTAAAACATTTGGCCCATCCTCTCTTTATATATATAGATATACGTGCATACATACCTGTTATGTTTATTTTACATATTATTTACGTCGAGTGTTTGAGATAAAAGTGTTTTTTTTTCTTGTTGTTGTTGATGTTGTTGTTGTTGTTGTTATCCAGGATTAAATTTTCTTTTAATAATGTCTTCCATTTATTTAGATTCTACTATACACTGTAATTAAGAACGTTAACTCGCGCGTACTTACTCGCTTCTATTTTTTTATCTCTCTCTTTCACTCTTTTCCTCTCTCTCTCTCTCTCTCTCTCTCTTTCTCTCACTCATTCGTTAGTCGTTCATTAATTAAACCACGAACGTTTTCCGGTCGCAAACGAATCGCCTTACACGATATCGTAAAGTTTATTCCCTAATCAAAACAATAATTAGGTATATTGCAGTGTCCCATCTATCTGTTTAATAGTTTTTTTTTTTTTTTTTTTATTTTTTATTTTTTTTTACGCTAAATCATGTACGATTAACGAGTCTATTTTCGTCTAATACGTAAAATCATCGTCAATGAAACAACGTGTTTGTTTTGTATTTGTGTGTGGATTTCTTGTTTTTTTTTTTTCTTTTTTTTTTTCGTTTTTTTTTTCTTTCCCTACGTGTATATTATATATATATATATATATATTTATATATTATATACAATGTCTATATACACGTTCGATTCGACTTAATGTCGATCGATTTTTATAATTTACGTCACGATACTTTATAATAATAATTTATTATCGGCGTCCATTAATCGAATCTCGCATCCCGCAGATTCTTCCTATGTTTTTTCTCTTTCTTTATCTCTCCCACTCCCCCTCCCCCACTCTACCTCTCTCTCTCTCTCTCTCTCTCTCTCTCTCGCTCTTGCTTGTAATAAATACAATATTATACAATTCGTCGCACCGATGCCCAATATTTTTCCCATTGGCTTCGTTTACGAGCGCGGATCACGATGAAAATTAAATCCCACAATTGTTGCCGTTACATTCGTCCTCCCCCCTTTTCTCTCTCTCTCTCTCTCTCTCTCTCTCTCTCTCTCTCTCTCTCTCTCGCACGCTTATACGTTAACGTAATTACATTCGAGAACTTTATTAATACTGAATTTCCCAAGTTCGTCATTAATACTTTTTCTAACTTCTATATAATCTCCTTCGCGCGCCAGTAAATATATGCATGTAAGTATTACGAATCTATAGAATAATATAATAATGCTTTTTTTTTTTTTTTTTCTTCGAACGTCGAACTAAATAAATCACAAATTCTATACAAATAAATATATATATGGGATTACCTAATTACAGACAACATTATACTCCGAGCGTTATTTTTTCATTGTTTTTTTTTTCTTTTCTTTCTTTTTTTTTTTTGCCGTTTGATACATTTTTCGTCTCCTCTCCTCTCGTTCCCTCGCTTCTCACCCTTTCTTATCGTAAATTGTTTTTTTTTTTTTTTTGGGAGGGGGTTATTTTTTTTTTGTATATTTTTTCGTTTTGTATTTTTTTTTTTTTTTATATTTTTTTGTCCTTTTTTTGTTTTTTTTTCCTCGCTCTATCCTTATCGTTAGCATTATTTTCCTTTCTCGACTCTCCGGAAAACGTTTTGTTCTCTCTTTTATTATTTTTTAATTTTTTTTTCTTGCTTCTCGTGTCGTCGCAATAATCTATATTCACGTGACCACACGCTCATCGTCCATTCATTATAATCCTAATCTTCGCTCGCGTAATTTTTGTGAGAATAAAAGGAAAGAAAAGGAATAATAGAAAGAGAAAGAAAAAAGAAAACAAAAAAAGGAAAGACGATTTACTGAGGAAATCGATAAACACCGAACAAGTCCCGTTCGTCGAATATCGAAACTCGTCTCGTCGCAATCGTCTCTTTCGCGATTTCGAAAGTAGGATTTCGTTGGGTGAACGGCCATCTTGCGTCTTGCGATTCGGGATCCTCTCTTCAAGAGGAAAAATAAAAAGAAAGAAAAAGAAGAGGAAGAGGAAGAGGAACAAAAAGAGGAGAAGAAAGAGCAGGAAGAGGAGGAGGAGGTGGTGGGTGAGGAGGAAGAAAATAAAATGCGATTAAAAAAAGAAAAAAAAAAAAAAAAAGATAGAATAAGAACATCGAGTCTCGATCGAAAAAACATTCGTTCGTCGTTTCGTTCGTTCGTTCGTTCGTTCGTTCGTCCATCCCGCCCGTCCGTAAAAGTCACGATTACGATCGTGATCGATACGATTAAAAAAAAGAAAAAAAAAAAAAAAAGAAAAGAAAAAGAACAAAAGAAAAAAGAAAGAAAGAAAGAAAGAAATGACGAATCGAGAGAATCGAGAAATGTTTTTTTTTTCTTTTCTCTTTTTTTTCCCCTCTACGATTTCTCCTCCATCGAACTCGGTAACGGGCGTTTCTTCAGGATCCCAAGATCCTGTACGTTCTCCAAGAACGTCTTGTGATGTTGCGCGACCAAAAGAGGATTCACCGTTTGTACGTCCTTCTTTAGCTCCTCCATGTCCCTCTTGAGTTTCGCCCTTCTGTTTTGGAACCACGTGATCACTTGGGCATTGCTCAGGCCCAACTTAAGCGCTATGTCGTCCCTATCCGCCGGGCTCAAGTACTTCTGATATAGGAAACGTTTTTCCAACTCGTAGATCTGTTGATTCGTAAACGCAGTCCGACTTTTGCGCTTCTTCTTCGGCTGTTGACGATTGTTGAATAGGTTCAAGTGATTCGCTTGTTCTGCAACAGAGAGAAAAAGAGAGGGAGACAATGAAAAGATTAGAAAAAAAGAAAAAGAAAAAGAAAAAGGGGACCGTGTTGATTCAGATCGGGAAGGATTGTGAAATGATCGTAGAGATCGCACGATTATTCGCGATTGTATCTAATGTATCTTTCTTCTTCGAAAAAGAGCGTAAGAGGGAAGAAAGGCGAAAAGAAAAAAGTACATTACGGATATATCTATTTATAAAGGAACCTGGAACGCTCTGAGCTTAGAGAAAACGATAGAACTACTAGAATATATATATATATATATATATATATATATATATATATATATATATATATATCGCTCTCTCTCTTTATCTGTTTCCTTTTTATTTTATTTTTAACCTACGAGTCACAAATCAGATGCATTTTCAAGACATGTCAAGGGACTTCTCCATAAAAGTCGTATTACGCATTCGTTCCGGTGTTCTATCCTCTTGGAATTCGGAGAGAGAGAGAGAAAGAGAGAGAGAGAGAGAGAGAGAGAGAGAGAAATAGGAGTGAAGAAAAGAGAGTCTGAAGGCGAAGGTGAAATTCCTTTTTTTTTTACGTTAGCTGAGAATAAGAAAGAGAGAGAGAGAGAAAGAGACAGAGAAAATAAGATTAGATCCTATAAATATTCTCTCTTACCTAGAAAATATATTGAATAAATAAAATACATTAATAAATATCATAATCGGATATATCTATAAATACATACATACGTATATATATATATATATACCCACGTAAATGTATACGTACATACGTATATAGATATCAACGTATAATAATACGCGTATATTAATCGGGAAGAAAAATTTCTCCGTTTAGAAAAAAAGAAAAAAAAAAAAAAAAAGATACCATCATTATCACTTAATTCGTCAAAAATTTAAACTTATCATTATAATCGTATTGACAAAAAGCCGATAAACGCGTAATGAAAATCTTTCACAATATGGCATTGTTTTATTTCAGAAATGTATTTGGAGTTACTCTCGTTGGGAATGACAATGAAATTTCCCGTGTCGAAGAGGATGACTCGAAGGGATGTTAAAGGTAGAGAAAGAAGAACGCCAATGGCCGTCGTATTCGCGAAAGGCGTTACCCGTTAGGAGAGACAGAGAGAGAGAGAGATAGAAAGAGAAAGAGAAAGAGAGAGAAGTAATCGAAGCGAATGACGAAAAAGAGAGAGATAGAGAGTTAGCGAGCGAGTGAGAAAGAGAGATAGAGTAAAAGAGAGAAAGAGAGAGGGAAAGAGAGAGAAAGAGAGAGAGAGAGAGAGAGAGAAGGGCGGACGAACGCGATGAGTCGTGGACAAAGTAGCCGAGGAGTCGCTCCAGGATCAAAGGCCGCCGCCATCGGTCACACCTGCGCAACCAGACTCGTAGTACAGTCCCTCTCGAAAGTCATTTGGTTGAATAAAGAGAATCTATCGAATATCTCCCTCTCTCTCTTACACACACACACATACACACAAACGTACACTCTCTCTTACTCTCTTTCTCTCTCTCTTACTCACTCTTACTCTCTCTCTCTCTCCATCTATCTATCTATATATCTATCTCTTTCTTTCTATCTCTATCTCTCCTTTCTCTCTTTATCTCTTTATCTCTTTCTATTTCTCATTCTCTTTTCTCCATTTGCGTTGAACGCCGTTGGACGATGTTTGATGAAAATTACATAGCCGCTTTCTCGACTGTTCGAATGAACGCGTCTCTCAAACGAAATTCTTCTCGCTTAGCTGCTGCCGGCACTGCCGACGTCGTCCTCGTCGTCCTCGTCGTCGTCGTCGTCGTCGTCGTTTCGATTGGAGATCTTTAACGATCTCGAAATTACATTCTTAATCCTAAGTAACTTTCGAACGATGTTTCGCGAGAGGATAGCTAAACGTAGCTTAGTAATTACATATACATATACATATACATATACATATACATATACATATACATATACATATACATATACATATACATATACATATACATATACATATACATATACATATACATATACATATACATATACATATACATATACATATACATATACATATACATATACATATACATATATATATATATATACATATATATTTATTTATTTATTTGATTATATGTATGTATCGGTCTATTTAAAATTCGAATTAACGAAATTGATAGAGTAGGTTTTTAAAAATCCCTTCTCTTATTTCTTTCTCTTTTCTTCTTTTCTTTTCTTTTTTTCTCTCTCTCTCTCTCTATATATATATATATACATATGTATATATCCTTCTTCGTAATTCATTTCATTTATGAACGCCCGATAATAATCTTAATTGCTTGAATTATCGGCTAACGATGATTAATACATGGATTTTCAAGTATCGATCAACGTCGCCTGCCATCGAAAATTGTATTTCGACGAAATTAAAGGACAAATGCGAAAGCCATAGGGGGTGGATAGGTGTTGGGTGGTTAGCGGGGTTTGGGAGAAAAGAGGGTGAGTGGAGGAGGTGGAGGAGGAGGTGGAGGGAAGGAGGACCCGCTTTTAAGGGGATATACTCTATACTGCGACGAGGGTGAGGATGATGTCGAAGGTGCACCGGTGGTTTTCGCGTGGTTATAGAGAGAGAAAGAGAGAGAGAGAGAGAGAGAGAGAGAGAGTGTGTGTGAGAGAGAGAGAGAGAGAGACTCATTCCTTTCGACCGCAAAGACACGTAAAAAAATTTGAAAGCCGTGCGAGATCATTCGGTTTTTCGATTTTTTTTTTTAGTATCTCTCTCTCTTTCTTCCTCTTTTCCTTTTCTTTTTGTTTTTGTCTTCTTTCCTTCTTTTTTTTTGTTGCATTTTTGTCTTCCCTCCCTTCGACGCCAGAGGGACAAATCGTCGTTCCTTTTCTTTTCTTTTCTTTTTTTTTTTCGTCGAGATTCCATTCTAGTATCCCCGACGTAAACGCCTCTTCATCGAATTGTAAAATATATCGATCGGAAAATATTAACTTCTTTGATTTTGATTCGAACGACGATGATAAGCGAAAGAGCGTCTCGTTTTATTACGAAAAACGAAAAAAGAAAAAAAAAGAAATTTCGTCGTCCTACGCAATCTTCCTGATTTGTATCGACGAATAAAAAAAAAAAAAAAGAAAAACAGAAACCGTGAAATTATTTCAAAAGAAAATTTAATTCAAATATTCGTCGAAGAAATAATATTTTTCCATCGAATCGAAGGCAACGATTTCCCTCCGCCCCCGCCACCCACTCCACCACCCCTTTCCACCTCTCCGCGCAAATAAAACCCTCTTAAAGAGCTCGCAATTAATTACGGCGCGTTACGTAATACAACGCGCACGATAAATTAATTAGGAACACGATAATCCGATATCATTTAATTCGACGGGATATCTTTTTATCGGGCTCGTTTAAACGAAACTCGTGTAACTCGATTGACGAGGGTAAGGCGTATCGCGGTAGCGAAACGTGGAAAAAAATAATCGAGAGAGATTCGATGGAATTCACGTCCTCCGTTACCATGAGGTTTAATATCACCCAGAGAGAGAGATAGAGAGAGAGAGAGAGAGAGAGAGAGAGAGAGAGAGGGACGTCGAAAATCGACGACGGAGGGGAGTCGGGGAACGAACGAGCCAGCGAACGAACGAACGAACGAACGAACGAACGGAAGAAGAACGGAGAACGGTTTTCGAGACGAGATATTAGTTTCTGCGGTCGGCTCTCGGCGGAGATTTAATTCGTTTGATGTTCACGAATTCGCCGCTGCGGCTGTGTCCTTTCGCAACGCATCCTCTCACTCTGTCCCACTCTCTTTCTCTGTCTCTTTCTCTCTCTCTATCTCTTTTTCTGAACAACGTCGTTCTAACATTTAAACGATTCTAAGTTACAACAGTTCGATATTACGAAAATAACATTTTTCCTTTTTTGTCTCTCTCACTCGTTCACTCTCTCTCTCTCTTTCTCTTTCTTTCTTTCTTTCTTAAGGATTAGAATTTATCGAATTTAAAAATCTGATAACGTTGCGTCGATGATTCTTGATCCGACGTTCGCTCATCTTCGCATACGACGTTTTCCTCGATGTCGACGCTCGCACACTCGCTTTATCCCATTGATCGTGTATTTATAAAATTATTCTTATTTTTTTTATTATGACGCTACTCAAATACCTATTAAAAATAATTTCGTCGATTTATCCTATATATCGTTACGTTTATACAAAAACGGGTGTTAACGAGACGAGAGATGAAATCGTACTAAACCTACGACCTCCTTTCGATACTTCTTCAAAGTTATTATACATATACACGAGACGTAAACAAATCTTACGAACGTTTACTACGTCAAATTCTCGGAAATACATGTGATCTAAGCTGTGTCCGTAACAATCGATACGTAAGATTTATCAAAAACATATACACACACACATTTTGAGAGATATAAACATCTGTCAAATATATATGTGTATACATATACATATATACATATGTACGAACAGATGTTTATATATAGTAAAATATTATATATAGTAAATATAGGTATATATATATATAGTGTACATATATAACGTTGTACGAACGAGTACGTTTACTTTTCTTCTCGACGAATGTCCTAATGTAAGCTAGTATGATATCACGATCGTGTTTATCTACAAGGTTAAAAGTATATCAACGATAGTATCCAATAGAATATTATTATTATTATTCGTCGAGGTATCTCGTATCAATTCGTATACACATAGCGGATCTATGCTCATTAAACTGTAACGTGTCGTCGGCTCCACAACGTCGCCGAGGACAACAGCCATCTTGGTTACGCTTGAACGATACTCACTCTTCTGGAATATCGTCGACGTTTAAGAGCCGTGACAGTCAGAAACGCTTGCGACAATCCACGAGGATGATGGCTCGAACCGCGACCGTCTAATAGATTATTTGATATGTAAGAGTTTCTCGTTAGTAAAATTTAACGCTCCGAGATTCTTTCACGTTTAAACGTTTTCTCCTTTCGCATTATTCGATTATAACTTCGTTCATTTATCCGCGAGAAAATTATTTTCTATTTGTCCTATGTAAAAATAGGTAGACCTATAATTAAAAGCAATCACTTTTTTATAAATAAATATATATATATATATATATATATATATATATATATATATACAGACGTGTACGTATATGCGTATGAAGCATATTTTTTTTTTCTCTTCTTAGGTATAACACGTACCATGAATTTTTTATACAAATTTCCCTGCATTCCACTCCATTTTGCTACACGCGATTCTAACGACCTCGTCCCCCTGTTCTCTACCCGCTCTACCATACCCTTCCTTTCCCTTCCCGACCCTCTCTCTCTCTCTCACCCACCTCCTCCTCCGCCTCCTCCTCCTCCTCCTCCACCCAACAACGAGTAGCTCGTTACTCCTAACAAATAACTATCTACCGGTATATGACGTGTAGAAAGTAATTGAAACGTTCGAAAGAAGCGTAATATAACAACGCGAAATTATCTCTCTCTCCCTCCCTCCCACCCTCTCTCTTTATCTACGTACTACACGAGATGTTTAAAGTGAAAGAAAAAAAAAAAAAAGAGAGAGATAGAGATAGAGATAGAGATAGAGATAGAGAAGGAAATTATATATGTAACGTATAACCTAATAATAAATAACCTACGTGATTTTCGGAGCGCGACGTAAAACTATTAGACCACGTTGACTTTTGTGCGCATTGAGCGAAGAGAAGGAGATAAAGAGAGGAAGGAAAAAAAAATAGAAGAGGAGAAGTAAAGAAAGAAGCAGAAGAAAAAGAAAATAGAAATGGAAAAGGAAATAAGTTTACAATATAAAAATTAAAAATATTAATAATAATATATTTATATATTAAAATATTTTTTATTCTATTTCAATATATTTATATATTTATTTATCGTATATTTATATATTAATAATAATATTTTAAATAATTAGTTTAGTTGTTTTGGGACTCTTTGGAGTTTTCTTTGGTTACTTTTTACGAGTGGAATCGTTTCGCGTTCGATCCGAGATCGATCATCGATGATCGCGGCGTTATCGATACGAAATGAATGAACGAAGGAGAGAGAGAGAGAGAGAGAGAGAGAGAGAGAGAGAACGGAATGAAAGAAAAAAAAAAATAAAAAGGTGAAGAAATAAAATAAACGGAAAAAAGAGAAGCGGTAACGCGTTTTAACTAGTAGAAAGATTTTTTACGACGATAGATATGTGCGACAGTAGACAATACCTTTTTTATTTAGCTCTGCGAACGACGATAAGGAAGAAAAAATAAAAATAAAAAGAATAGAAAGAAGTAGGCACGTTATTATATCATATCATAATTCATGGTAAGATAGAAATAGTTGAACGTTTTTAGTGTCGTCTGTAAATGAATGAAAATCGTTCGGGATCTTTTTTATTTTTCTATTTCTATTTCTTTTTTTTTTTTTTTTTTGTAAAAGAAACTAACGTTTCGTTCGAAACGTTTTCGGACTGATATCGTTCGTTAAATCATAGTGAATTATAGTAAAAGATGGAAAGGTAGAGAAAAATAATCCCGTTACATCTGAAACCAAATAACGATTGATCGTATTTATAAATTAACGAATAAAAATAAATAAATAAAGAAGAACAGAAGAGACAAATAAAGAAAAAAAAAAAAAAATGCGATAGAGCGGGAAATAAAAATGGCAGCCATGGGAATAAATACGGTATAGTAAATATCCACGTGTACCACGTATCCACGTATACAAATTCAACATACGTGTATACGTTATACATATATACATATATATTTACGATACATATTTACGTAATACTGTCGTGTAAAAGCATAAACAACGATTCGCGTCCTTATCAAATCTGATAATATCAATTAAACCGAAGAAGCTCAAGCCCGTTTACGGCCGATTATTTCGATCGTACGGGAGTGATATTAACGAAAAAAATAAAATAAAATAAAATAAAATAAAATAAAATAAAATAAATGAAAAACGACCAAAAAATTCGTCAGCCGAGATAAGAAGAAGATGAGGAGGAGGAGGAGGAGGAGGAGGAGGAAGAGATGAAGAAGAAGAAGAAGAAGAAGAAGAAGAAGAGGAGTAAGAGAGAAGAGAGTCCCGTGAAATCGCTCGTGGCACGCGTCACGTGGCTGGATGTTTCGCTAATAGGTCGTCTGCCTGAGACGAGGATATTCGAAGAAAATAGGAAGAAAGAGAAAAACGCAGAGAGAGAGAGAGAGAGAGAGAGAGAGAGAGAGAGACATAGAGAGAGAGAGAAAGAGAGAGACACGTAAAATGGTACAACGACACCACCATGGAGCAATTTGGAAGCGTCTTCCGTCGGTAGACGGTCATTTGTCTCCCAGCAGAGAGCGAAGGTTTTCTCTCTCTCTCTCTCTTTCTCTCTAGTCGCTTTCTCTCTTTCTCTCTCTCTCTCTCTCTCTCTGTGTCTTTCTCTTTCTCTGTCTCTCTTTCTCGTACCGAACGTCAGGAAGATCCCTTTCGGCCGGCGCAAACCCGGAGGGGCTTTGCCCACATGTCAACGATATATTTTCTGCCGGCCCACAAATCGTTTAGCGGGTAATTTTGAAATTGGAACACTTATTTAGTCGTTTAGACGCCAAGGGCAGAACGGCAGAGCGCGGTCACGTTCGAGATTTATCGCTCGATTTTTCGCAGATTTCGCCCACGACTCTCTCTCTCTCTCTCTCTCTATCTCTATCTCTATCTCTCTCTCTTTCCCCTATCTTTCTTCCTTTTTCTTTTTCTTTTACCCCCCTCCCTCTCTCTCTCTCTCTCTTTATCTATCTATCTCTCTCTCTTTCCCTTTTTTCCTACTCGTCTCCCTTTTTCGAGTTGTACATCGAAGTAAGGTGGTAGGTATATGTAACACGACGACCGTTCTGTCCTAAAACTTTCTACATTTTCTTTTTTCTTTTCTTCTTTTTCTTTTTATTTCTCTCTGTCTGTCTGTCTGTCTGTCTGTCTGTCTGTCTGTCTGTCTGTCTCTGTCTCTATCTCTTTCTCTTTCTCTCTTTCTCTCTCTTCCAAGTAACGACGAACACGAAGAAAGAAAAAAAATTTACACGCTTCGTCCACACACACACACACACATACACACGGTCGGAGACACAAACAAAGTAAAGTAGAGAGAGAGAGAGAGAGAGAGAGAGAGAGAGAGAGAGAGAGAGAGAGAGAGAGAATTTGAATTAATTTTAGTCGCGGCAGGCGCTTTAGTAGCGAGTAAAACTGGCCGGAGCTCGCGAGATTCGCAATTTTCCACCAAGTTGTTATTTTTCTTCCTTTTCTTTTTTTTTTCTTTTTTTATTTTTGTCTTTAGTTTCGTTCGTACGTACGAGCGGAGATTGAAAAAAATGTTTCTATCTTTTTATTATTATTATTATTATTATTATTCTTTTTCCTTTTTTCTTCTTCTTCTTCTTTTTCCAATTAAGCGAGAGAATGTCGTTGGGAGGTGGAGGGCTTGCTAGCACGATGTTAGGACCGAAGAGGAAAGAGGTACGAGAAGAAGAAGAAGAAGAAAAAGAAGAAGAAGACGAATAAGAGGAAGAAGAGGAGGAGGAGGAGGAAGAAAAGGAAAAAGAAAATTCGTAATCGTCCCTTGTCTTAATTCTTTCTCTCTTTACTTTACCAACCCCATCCCCCGGCCCCATTCTACTCTACTTTCTACATTTTTTTTAATTAGTTGACCATGGAGATCAAGAGAAAGAGAAAGAGAAAGAGAAAGAGAGATCGAGAGAGTTAGAGAGAGAGAGAGAGAGAGAGAGAATGAGGGAGTGAGAGAAGATGGACGTACCTTTACGATAATAGGAGGATAGAGGCGAGCGAAGGGAGGGGAACGAAATAGAGAGAAAGAGAAAGAGAGAGAAAGAGAGAGAGTCGAGGTGGAGCAGGAAATAAGCTTGGTCGCCATTTTGGGTGAGATTTGTCTTCATTAGGACTTCCTGCGGCGCCACCGACGTCCCACCTGGCGTTACAAGGTGTTGAACCACTCGAAGCAGTGATATTAGCGGCTGATGAAACGATATTGCGCCTGATGGGTGGTCTCCCTCTTCAACGTCGTTGATGAAGACGCGAGTGTTTGCCATCTCTCCTCTCTCTCTCTCTCTCTCTCTCTCCTCTCTCTCCTCTCTCTCTCTCTCTCTCTCTCCTTCTCTATCTCTATCTCTCTCATTCACTCGAGGCTCAAGACCTCGACACTCCACTCGGTTTAACCTCGCGAATGTAGGTACGCTTAAACGGCTATCGTATGTCAAAGATAAAGCTTCCCATTTTTAAAGCTTCCCTTTCGTAAATATCGTAGACGCAAGTCAGAACCGTTTTCTTTAAAAAGAAAGAAAGAAAAAAGAAAAAAATGATCGCGAAATCGGCGAAAGATTTTTGGCGAGAAGCCAAAATTATTCGTAGTACAGGCAATAGTGAGTAATGTTAACGATGGTCAATAATTAACGGCAGGTATTGAACCCAATGAGAGAGAGAGAGAGAGAGAGAGAGAGAGAGAGAGAGAGGTTGTGATCATTGTTAAAAAGAAAAAAGAAAAAAACGATAGCACTAAAAAGATAATGATTATAAAGAAGGTCATTTCGTAGTAGCTCTCGCGAAGTATATATCCAATCGGTTATCGGGATGGCTCGTAGTTTCTCGTAGGTAAAAAAAAAAAAAAAAAAAGAAATAAACAAGAAAGAAAAAAGAACAAAAAGAAAGAGGGAAGAAGAAAGAAGGGGGAAGGGGAAAGAAAAGAAAAAAAAGAATATTCTCAGAATTTAACGTGGACGACGTAACACTACGACGTAATGTCACGAACACGAAAACGTCTCTTTTTCTAATTCTCCTTGTCTCCTTGAAATAACAGCGGCTTCAAGGATCGTTTGAGCGCTACCCTCTGATCCTATTAGCTAAGAAACAGAAAGAGAGAGAGAGAGAGAGAGAGAGAGAGAGAGAGATATAGAGAGATCTTTTACGAATTATTCTGTCTTTCTCGTGGCGCGACCCCTTTAGCGCTTCTCGCGTGTCTATTTCCGGCGCCTCTCGTCCTTTTTATCTCTCTCTCTCTCTCTCTCTCTCTCTCTCTCTCTCTCTCTCTTTCTCTCTATGTCCTCTATGTCTCTGTCCGTCTCTCTTTCTCTCCGTCATGGCTTTGAAATCGTCGAAAGACAGTCGCTCGATTCACGTGCCGCTGATTAGCGTAATTATGAGAGAAATTCCATGGTCTTTCCCCTTACCCCCTCACCCCCTCTTCCTCTTAGCCCTTTTCCCTTCTTCTCTCTCTCTCTCTCTCTCTCTCTGTCTCTCTCTTTCTGTCTCTCTCTTTCTGTCTCTCTCTCTCTCTCTCTCTCTCTCTCTCTGTCTCTATTTCGTTTCTTTACTCTTCTGTTTCCTGTACGGCTAATTTTACTTCGCGTTTTCGCCAGGCGATTATTTTCTCTTAGCGAGGAGATCTTTGGTACCCCTTGAAATCCGATTCTAACGAACTTACCACGAGGAAAATTAACGAGCCAACGTTCGCGTTTAATACTTGAAATGAAACCGCCCCCTCCCTCCAACCCTCCCTCCAACCCTCCCTCCACGTCCCGTCCCATTTCATCATCCCAACCCCACCATTTTAAGAGAAACACTCGCGTTGTTATCCCGTGTATTTTGTATCGCGCATTAAGGAGGTCGGTATTAATTAAAGAGCGAATAAGAGATGGAGGAAAAAGGAAGAGAGAAAAGAAATTAGAAACAGGAGGTTTAAGGAGAATCCGCGGACACTTAGTATTTTTTCATCGAGGGATGAAATAAGGAAAGGAAAGAGAAGAAAAAGGGTCTCGGGTCTGTTGGAGGATATAATGGGTTCATAAAACACCCTTTCTTGGTCTATCATTAATAATTCAATACGATTATCAAACGTCTCTCTCACTCCGCGTTGAATATCGTGTGTCGATCGTTGCGTTTACGTATGTGTGTAATGTAAACTGAGATATCGTAAGTATGTACGAAGTACAAAGTGAGTATCTAATGTAAGTAAAGAAGGTTGGTTGGTTGGTTGGGTTACTCCTTTGACGAAGAAAAAGATGAAAAAAGGAGGTAAAAATTCATTGTTGAAAGTACGTGCGAGGCGAATTAAAGCGAAGTTAGTCGCTTAGACGGCGTAGAGAGAAAAAGGTAAAGAGAGATAGAGAAAGAGAGACACACACGCATACACAGATGTTTGTGTGTGTGTGTGTGTGTGTGTGTGTGTGTGTGTGTGTGTGTGTGTGTACACGTAAGTTGCATATTTTGTCGTATATACATACGTATATGAGCCGAGAACACAGAATAATCGAGGTTTCGCGCGGACAGGCTCATTTTCGCGATGGTTATGTCGCGTATTCTCGAGTCGACTTCCGGTAATTTTCCTTTATCGTTCTCATGAGAGAGAGAGAGAGAGAGAGAGAGAGAGAGAGAGAGAGAGAGAGAGAGAGAGAGAGAGAGAGAGAGAGAGAGAGAGAGAGAGAGCTTCCCGCGGAGAGTCGCTTCTCGAAAATTGCTGGCCGACGCGTGCACGTGTGGACGTTTCAACTAAGAGAAAGAGAGAGAGAGAGAGAGAGAGAGAGAGAGAGAGAGAGAGAGAGAAAGAAATCGGTCTAAGCCTTTGCTTTGCTATGCTTCGCTTTGCTTTGCTTTGCCAAAGGACGGAATGGGAATGAGCGAGTATAAGGAGTAAAATGAAAAAATGAGTATGGAAAAAGGGAGTGAAAGTAAATGAAAAAAAAAAAAAAAAAATAAATAAATAAATAAAACAAAAATGGAAAAGAAAAAGAGAACGAAAAATATTTTGGAAATTCAAATATCTCCCTTTACTTTATATTTTTCTCGATGATCGTTGTAACCCGATGGAAAAGAGAAAAGAAAAGAAAAGAAAAGAGAAAGAAGTAACTAGCGAAAGTAATTCGAAAAATTGATATATATTAAATTTAGAACGTTTTGTGTAAGCTCATAATTTATCCCGAGAAAGAAAGTAGATTGTGATTCGTTTGGGAAAAATGTTTTTGACCACACTTGTTTTTTCGAAAACGTTTTCGAGTAGCGCGCGTTGACAAAGAAAGGGAGCAAGATTGAATGAATGAACGAACGAACGAACGAACGAACGAACGAACGAACGAATGAATGAATGAATGAATGAATGAAAGAAAGAAAGATGGAAGAAGAAGAAGACGAGCGTTCGCGTCCCGACGCCGCCAAGCAGGACTGACAGGACGTCGTCTCCTGGTCATTAGTTACGGCGTCGTCACTTCTGCAATTAGAAGCCGCGCTAACCATTTTTTTTTTTTCCCTATGGCTTCTCTCCACGCCCTCATTTTCTTCCCCCTTCTCCTCCTCCTCCTCTTCTTCTTACTTTCTTTTCCTTCTTATTTTTTTTTTTTTTGACGCATATCCCACCCCCTCCTCCCCGCTCCCCACTCACCGATCCCTATTTTACATGGCGCTCCTTGTCTCGAGGACAGTTTCGAACTCCTAGCGTGGAATCAACTCGCCCGAGTTCCCGAGGGAACGGCTCGTAGAATCCTCTCTCGTTCCACGTCCACGACCAACCGATGATTTATGTGATTTGTTTATGAAAATATATATATATATTTTTTTCTTTTTTTTTTTTTTGACGAACGAAAGACGATTTAACGTAGAAAAAAAGGAAAAGAAAAACAATTTATCACTTTTCGATCGTTGATTCATCGTAATTCATTTTCACACTCGATCGTACGCGAAGGATTTCCGTTTGATGATCCGATCGCGACGTTCATCGTACTTTCCTTTCAAGCTTCTCATTGCTTCGCGATTATTTTGTACGACGAATTATTTTTTTTTTTTTTCTAATTTCGATAAACATTATTATTTTTCGAAAGCGACGATCGAACGAAAATTGTCACGATCTTTTGTCTGGAGATTGTTTTGTTTTCTTATCGATCGAGCGAATCGTCGCGTGAAAAAATAGATTCGATGAAAAAAAGAAAAGGAAACGAGGATAGAAAGAAAAATGATTTTTCATTGTCGCGTCTAATAAAGGATCAAAGGTTCGTTAGCTCGTATATGTATTTTTTTTTTTTTTAATTTATGCGTATTATACGTACATATTTGTTATATCAATTAAAATTGATTTTCGTCAATTAAAAATTGATTTTCGTAAATTAATAATTGATTTTCGTCGATTAAAAATTGATTTTACTTCAACGCTGAATCGAACGAGAACTCGTGACGCTACTGAGAATAACCTAAATAGCCTTCGAACCTTTCCTCGGGCTCGTTTGCGTAGAAAAAAAAAAAAAAACGGAAAACAAAGGTTTTCGTCGAGAATGGTTATGCCCTTCCGGACAAAATCAATCACGATTTCCCTTGGGTGTAATATTCCTTTCATACTTTTCTCGCGCATTCGGTTTAGGTAACGCGACGCTTCCAGGAAAAAATCTCATTTCTTTCGTCGCTTCGAACGTTCCGACTAGTTTTACGAAACTATTTTTAACATTTCTCTGATTTCCCTTTAGTAAAGTAAATTTACGCGTAGTAAATTTCTTTTTTTTTTTTGTAAAAAAATATGTTGCACCAAATCTAAGACAATTGAATCCAAAGAAAGAAAATATTCAATTCGAATTCGAAAAATGAAACGAACGATTAAAGCACGATCGAATATATTAAAAAAAAAAAAAAAAAAATTGAAAGCAAGACTTCGAAGATCTTTCTCGTTTGAGAAAATGAAATTTCTCTTTTTTTTTTTTTAATTTTTACATATCGAACGGGATGATTATTATCGACGAGTCGGGTCACTTGTATGTCGACAAAATTCAAAGTTCGCGATGAGGAAGGAAATTGAATCAAAGACGATGATCGGAGGAAAGAAATAAAGAAAGAAAGAAATAAAGAGAGAGAGAGAGAGAGAGAGAGAGAGAGAGAGAAGGGTCGAAGCAGTGGGGAGTAGGGGAAGGGTGGAAAGGAAGGGGGACGAAAAGTGGGGTCACGTGCATCGAAGGGCGGTGGCTATCGACTAGACAAATGATAGAGCGGCGTTTTCTGAACGAAAGAGAATTAGCTAAACAGAGATAGAGAGATAGAAAGAAATAGAGAGAGACATAGAGAAAGAGAGAGAGAGAGAGAGAGAGAGAGAGAGAGAGAGAACGAAGAGGAGGGTGTACGAGTACCGAACGAAATAATTTCTTCCCTTCGTGATGTATTAATTACACGAAACAGTCGGCCCAGAAAATTGATACTCTCACCGTTTCTACTCTTTCTCTTCACTTTGGATCGAGCACCTGTCGCTCCCGGTTTGCCGCCTCTTGAAAACTCCCTTTTTTCCTCGCTCTCTCTCTCTCTCTCTCTCTTACTCATTCTTTTCGACCTTTAACCCCCCGAAAGACAAGGGACTTAGAGGCGCTTCACGAATAAATTTCCTAATTTTTCATTTCCAGATCTCGTCGTTCGTAAATGCTCGATCGAAACGATAAACCCAATGAAAGGTATCAACGGTATTGTCGTTAAATAATTAAATAAAAAATTAAATAAAATTTATGCGCGCGTATTACGTTCGTACGTGTACGTGCGCATTTAAGTGTGTGTGTGTGTGTGTGTGTGTGACGATATTACGAACGTTTATCGATACATCGTATTACGTATATTTATAATTTTAACGCAAAACATAACTATAAGTTTAACTTGCACCTTTCGATATAGACAATGAGAAATTTCACGTAACGTGAAATAATGATAATACGGATAAAACGTGGATAACGTGGATTAAATGGCGACGGTTTCTTCCTGACAGGGCTGGACAATTTCAAGCATTCCACGTTACGAAGCTTTAATGATTATCTCTGTCTCTCTCTCTCTCTTCGAGGGAACTAAAAATAGAGAAAGAGAGAGAGAGAGAGAGAGAGAGAGAGAGAGAAAACAACGTAACGTTAAGGTAAATTCTATAGTCGATCACCGTGAAATAACAGCTCAGGATGGGAGGATTCGTATGGAACATAATGCTCGGTGGCGAGTAACTACTCACTTACTTACGTTCTTACACACACACACACACACACACACATATATATACACACATAGACACCTATACAGTAATGTAACGTGTATATATATATATATATATATATATATATATATATATATATATATATATATATATAGTTGTTAATATACCTTGACGATAACTATCTACGGTTTAGGAAAAGTTTGTCTACGAAGCGTAGACGCATAATATTTATATATAACATATAATATATATATATATATATATATGCACAATTACTTTTATAAAAGAAGGAAAAGACACCCCTCAGAACGATTTCACTATTACGTGCCAGTAATGACATCAATGAACGATTCGAAAGCGTTGGGCGTGTCCCCTTTTTGATATTCTCATTTTTTCTTTCTTTCATTTCTTTTTTCTTTTTCTAATCTTTTATTTTCCCTTTTTTTCTCCCTTCTTCTTTTTTATTTATTTCCCTTCTTCCTTGCAAACCTATCGCCGGTTCTTTATCGAAACGATTACGTGGAAAACCCGTAGGTATGTACTTTTAACCGAATCGATTATGTATGTATATCCTGCGCACGTTTGATTACGTCGTGAACGCATTGGAAAGATCGCCAGAGTGAAATAATTCATAGTTCATTCTCTTCGGTATTCTTTCGTGGAGACAGAGAGACTAGGAGACAAAGAGAGAGGCAAAGCGAGCGAGAGAGAGAGAGTGAGAGAGATAGACAACGCGATAATTAATATGAGACCGTTCTATTGTCGATTGATAAAAGGCTATTATTTGACGATAGATTTATCGGGTTTTCAATTCTAAGATCGTACTATTCAATTATCGAATAATTCAATATCGATCATAACCAGTGCGACTAATCATGCAAATTGGAGCGGGTTAATGAGTTGTTATTAACAAAAAAAAAAAAAAAAAAAAAAAATTATTGAACGATATATGTACGTAGATTATCTTAAGCGTTCATCGATATTTATATCGTTTGTAGTTGTCTTCAGTAGAGAAGAAAATAATGCGAACGAAATTTTTCCTAATAACGTATCGTTTTCAGGCGATTGTCGAAATGGTTTAAAACGTGAATTTGATGGTACGATGGAACGCTTAAAGGACGATTAGAGTTTCTAGGAGGAAACGAAATTCTTTCTTTTTCTTTTTTCTTTTTCTTCTTTCTTTTCTCTTCTCTCTTTCCGCGTGAAGAAGAAGAAAAAAGAAAAAAAGAAGAAGCAAGGAGATCAAGGAGTGGTTTGGTTGGTTGTGTTCGGTCGGTCGGTCGGTCGGTCGGTGAAAGGAGTCAAGAAAGCATTCTGTGGTAGCTCGAAGTAGTGTCCGTCGGAGTATCGTCTCGACTACGTTGTGTCAAATTGTATATGCTTTAACCTTTGACAGGACGAAACGAGCGTCAATAAACGTCGTGTGACGTTTCGCCTATCATTTCATTTCGTTTCGTTTCGTTTCGTTCGATCGATCTATCGATCTCTCACGATTTTGTCATACATTTGTCAAAACGAATCGATCGTAAACGTTGACGTTGAAAAATAAAAAAATCTTCTCACGGACTCTCAATATTTCTTTCCTCTCTCTTTATTCGTTCAAAACTAAAAGAAAAAAAAAAAAAAAAAAAAAAAAGAAACCAAAGAAAGATTTAAAAATGATTCGAACAGATCATAAAATGATTCACATGGATCATTTGTCTTCGGAAAAAATAATTTCGACGAGAATGGACATTACGTTCGAACGAAGTCAACAATGTATACGTCAAACGAGTACTCAATTAACTCGCCTAATAATAATAATAATAATAATAATAATAATAATAATAATAATAATAATAATGATATATACGGGGACGAATTTGAAAAGAGTGGGATAAATGTCTCGGAGTAAAATATTCTGGGTGATAGTCGTCGAAGATGATCGCGAAGATTGAACAAATTCTTGTACGATGTTCAAGACTCGTAATCACGTCGTCAAGCTGGTTTTTAACTTCCACTCTTTCCTTTTATCTTAGTCGTTCTCTTCCGTTCTTCGGTTCTCGAGCGCCAACTGCCCTGCTACTTACTCACTAACTTACTTCTCTCTCTCTCTCTCTCTCTCTCTCTCTCTCTCTCTCTCTCTCTCTCTCTGTTATCCCTGTTACATCGTATCTTTTTTTCCTCGTGGAAGCGAGCGTTAAGTGGAAAAAGGGAAAACGATGGGAAACAGGATGACAGAGCGCGAAACAGAGGCTAATGGGGTAAGAAAAGTGCTCGAGCATCGAGGAACGTCCTTGAAGAAAATAAAGGAAGAATGAAAAAAGAAAATAAAAGAAAAAATAAATAAATAAATAAATAAAAAAAAAAAAAAATTCTCTCTCTTTATCTCTCTCCATCTATCTATCTCTTTACTCTGTTCTTCTGTGTCTCCTTCGTTGTGTTCTTTCTCTTCAATTGTCAGAGTCGAATGTACAAAAAAGGACAGATAGACAATGAAAAAACGGGACGGTAGATCCCTCGCTACGGATTCCTTAATTTCCTCATTCGATTCTTGCCGATGATCGTTCACGAGCACACCTTTGTTCCCCTGCCGAACGTTTCGAGGCTCCTTCGAAATTAATTGGCTTCGCGAAGGAAGGAAGAAGCGAGAGAGAGAGAGAGAGAGAGGTAGAAAAAAAGAAAAAAAAATGAAAAAGTGGGAAAGAATAAAAAACGGCAGACAAGGTGGTGAGGAGAGAAAGGAATAAAGAGAGAGAGAGAGAGAGAGAGAGAGAGAAGGGTACAGAAGACAACCGGAAGTTTTTGTCACGTTTTAAAAGACCTCGTTCTTCTTCTTTTCTCTCTCTCTCTCTCTCTCTCTCTATCATTTCTATTATAATTCTATTATATATGTATATATACATATATATATATGAACTTTAATATCGCGAAACTCTCTTTCGTGACAATTCGTATTCGTGTAATGCAATAAGAATATGTCTAAGTGAAATTTTCTTCTCGAAATTATAACGTTCCGATTATAAAATTAGTTAAATTTTTATTAAATAATTAATATGTTATTATCTCGAAAATTATAATTATAATTTCGAATATTATCGTTCATATTCTTAAATTTGTTTATATTATAAATTATTGTATACATACATACGTTTAATTAATATCGTTTTAGAAATCGTCGAGAAGGATAAAACGTGAATTTGATTTGGCAAAACGTTGAATTGAATTTTGATAAAAAAGAGAGAGAGAGAGAGAGGTCTGATGTTTTGAAGGGCTTACGCCGGGTACTTACCGACGAGTAAAATCAGGATGAATAAAAAGATATCCGATTAACGGGTGTTCTAAAGTAAAAAAAAAAAAAAAGAAAAAAAAAAGACATTTCAACGTAAATTGAATTGTTAACGTTGACAATAGTTTTTGCTTAATTTCGTAAGAAACTTCTCGTGTGATATCTCGAACCAGTGCACTTCGACGTTCGATAAATGTCGCAATGAAGCTCGATCGATATCGAACTCTCGTACAATCGAACGAAATTTAATTTACATCGAACTCTTACGATTCGTAAATAATCCAACGTTAATCGAACACTTTTTACTCGTCTCGGTGAATAATATTATGAACCTTTAAAATAACCGGATACCCTTCTACCTCTTCCTCTTTCACTTCTTCTATCTTTTTTCTAAACCACCTCGTGTATAACGACAATATGTAAACGTTAGACATATCTCTAGTTCTCGACGAACTGGCCGAGTGGAATAATAATTATACTCGTTATTCGATACGGAGGAGATTAGTTTGTCGCGACCGATAATGTCACGTTACGTTTAAAAACGACGAAGCCAATTTGTCGGTAAATCGTTCGAACGGCTACGAGACACGTGAAGAACATCGGTCGTGCAACAAAATACGCATGCCGTGTATTAACCGTCTCCGTTAGTTTTTCTTTTTTTCTTTTTTTTTTTTTTTTTTCATTATTCTCTCATATACCCTCTCATTGGAGACCTTTCATTTCTAAGCTCTCCCCTCCTTCCTTTAACTCTACCTCTGCCCATACCCCTACCCCTACCTCGAGTTTATTTTTACCCACGGGTGGGTCTTCATCGGGGACGGTAGCGATGCAGAGAGTCGACGATGCACGACAAGCGGCGCGGTGCAACTGCAACAGCATCAGCAACAGCAGCCAGTCTAATTAGCAACCGTCTAATGCCTTATCCTTCCATCCTACTCTCTCTATCTCTTTTCTTTCTTTTTCTTTCTCTTTCTCTCTCTCTCTCTCTCTCTCTCTTTCAACTCGCGTAAAAGTTAAAGGAAGTCTAATCGTCGGACGGTAATGATACGACCTTCCCGATCTTCCACGTTGGGAACGGACAGGCACGATTAACGGCGGACGAATCACCGTTCTCTCTCGCTACTCTTCTCTACGATCTCATCAACCATCAAATCCATCCTCTCCGTCATCCGGCGCTTGAACTCGTAAAACGTTTTTCAGTAAGATCGCGTTCGAACTTCATTCAGGTTAACGGCACGGCGAGTTATAAAGGACGCGTCGGGGTGGGGAGGGGGAAACAGAATGTAAAGGAAAGAAAAGAAGGAAGAACGTTTTCTTCGAAATAAAAGTAAAATATGACAGAACGATCGAACGGGTTTTTTTTTTTTATTTATTTATCTCTTTATGTTTTTCTTTGTTTTCTTTTACGTACGATAACATCTCCGCGAGATGACGATTTTAAAGGACAGTCGTCTAAGAACGATTATTGTTTGTATCAATTATTATTATATAAAATAATAATTATTATTATTATTATTAATATAAAATATATTATTATTATTATTTAAAATATTAATTATTATTATTATTGTCAATAATTATTACTTTTATTTATTTTATATATATATATATATAAATATATGAGAAAGAAAATTATAAGAAGAAAAAGGAAACGAAATGGTGGAAGGACGAGGAATAGAAAAAAAATTGTATCCTTTAAATCCGATCATCGGTGATCGTCGCTCGAATCGAAGTTGATCGAAACGAGAATAAAAAAAAAAAAAAAAAGATAAATAAATAAAAAAGTGAGAAAGAAAGGAAACGAAAGAAAGAGAAAAAAAAGCGACGTGTCATCCGTCGAGCTCGTAAAATAGTTTTGAATCGAGGATGCGAGGGATTCGTCACGGCTTAGCTAAATCCTCTGATTCATTATGAAAATAAACGATTATTTCAGATCGACGACGTATCGGATTTTTTCTCTTTTTTTTTTTTTTTTTTTTTTTTTTTGTAGTATAAGCGATGATCGTTGTTGTTGCGTATCGGTGCACGAGCGCGTTAAACCGTGATCGAGCCAAATCGAGTCCTGGGGTTACGAAAATAGGGGCGGTGAGCGGGAACTGGGGAAGGGGGAAGGGTGAAGGGAGAGAGGGGGTAGGGGGGAAGGGGGAAGCGACTAGACGGGGCCCGACTACGGGGAGATTCACTTTCAACGCGGATACAAATTTCCTCCGACGATTTGGTAATCCGTCCGTGACAAAACGAGATCTGTAGGCAGCTGTGCTAACAGGCATTAGTCTAAATCGACTGCAACTCCTTCCTCGAAGACGATCGCGTGTGCGGCCACCGAGATCGACGGCGAGGACGACGACGACGGCGACGACGACGACGACGACGACGACGACGAGTTCATTTCAAATACGATCAGATTGTTCTCTTATCGACGAATGAGAGTAAAAAGATTGAATTTAAAGAAGAAAAAAAAATATATGTATATATATATAAATTCGGATGAACAACGATAAGGTGAGAATGTTGTTCGTTGAGCAAAAAAAAAAAAATAAAAAAAAAATAAGAAAAAAAGAGCGAGATGTAAGATTAGAAAAATTCTTTTAGAGATAAACGGTGATACAATCACGTCGAATCTATCTATAAATTGTGATTAATAATTAAAAGAAATATATATATATATATATATATGTATATGTATATATATGTAGAAAGAGTAAAGACGATATTTGTAAAAAAAAAAAGGAAACGTACGAACGAACGAAACAAAGCAAAAAACAATAGAAGAAAAATAGGGGGAGAGAAAAAAGAAATACTTTGTAAAAATTTATTCACAAATAAAGGATCGTTCTCTCTACCATCGTATAATTACGTCGAATGTAAATTGTGATTGACAATTAAAATATAGATGAAGATAGATAGACAGTGAGATAGACGGTGATAGAGATAGAGATAGAGATAGAGATAGAGAAAGATAGAGAAAAAGAGAGAGAGAGAGAGAGAGAGAGACAGGGTAATTTCGTTCGGTTAAAACCTCGGTAAATGTCGGCTTCTAAATTGAAGTGTAGAAAATGATTTATCCATCAAACGTCCGGATTGTCTCACGGTTATTCGCAAAATGACGTCTACTAACGAGAAAAGTGGGGTGGTGGGAGGGAGGGTGGCGGTCGGTTGGGGACAGTAGGGGGGGGGGGAATAAATTTTTATTCACTCCTATAAATGTCGCATACACACGAACACACACACACGCACACGCGCGCTTTTTCTCTTACACGCAAAGATTGCTTTAGGTTCGTATAGGTGGTAGGTGAGAGAGATAGATAAATAGATAGATATATACATAGACAGAGAAAGAGAGAGAGAGACCGAGAAGGAGAGAGGTGGGGACGAGGGGGGTGCGCGCGCGCGCGCGCGTTCGGGCTTCGTATCGAAACGTCTTCCAGTCATTCTCACACATCTTTTCCTTTCTCTTTATCGTTTCTCCCGGACGTTTATCGACTTTAAGCGCCGGGAAATAACAACGGCGTATCCTTCTTTTTCGCGACGCGAATAAAGCGGGTCCTCATCGAAACGCAATGTCCGCGTAATTGCGCGAAGAGCCGTTTCCGTGTAATTTAATGGTTAGAATGACTTGGCCGGGGAGGGGTTCGGTCGGGGGTTGGCAGGGTGAGGGGGTGGGTGGGGTAGGGTGGGGGATACACATTGCGAGGATTCCATCGCGCCACGTAGTACGAAGAACGCGAGAGAGGAATCGACATTCCACGGCCACCGTCACGTGGTCATACCGTACCTACTATATAAATTAAGCGCTCGATAAAGTAGGTACGGGAGAACGAGCGATACACCACCACCCAGGGTAGTACGGTGGTGGTGGTGGCTATGGCGGTGATATGGTGGTGATATGGTGGCGGAGGAGGGTCCGGCCGAGTGTACTCCTGCTACGTATAAATCAACGAGAAACTTTTTCGCACTCGGGACACCTTCGATCTTTCCTACGAATTTTTCTATTTTCTTCTTTCATTTTCTCTTGGATTTTCATTTTGTTTCTTTCGATTTTTTTTATTTCTTTTTTTTTTTTTTATTTTTCTCAGGATCATTCCTCGTGCGAAAGTTTCTTCTCGAATGACGTTCGGACGATTTCCTGCATTTTTTTGTTCGTCAGATCTTTTGTCCTTTTCTTTCTTTTTTTTCTTTTTTTTTTTTTTTTTTTTTTTAACAGTTTTATTGGGTTCACATCTACGATTTGGTTGATGAATTCTCTCTCTCTCTCTCTCTCTCTCTCTCTCTCTCACTCACTCTCTTTCTCTCTTTCTGTATATATTTCTATTCGTGTGTACGAAGAACGCGCAATGTGTCGACATTCCACGGTTGGTCGTGTGGGGTATATACATATACTCATACATATATATACGTATATATACCACTATATTAATTAAACGCTCGATAAAGTACGTGATAGCTGACTCGCACGCATAAATCGACAACTTTTCGTGTTGGCCCCGTGTCGTTCTTCGTTTTTGTTTCGTTCCGTTTTTTGTTCCCTTGTGGAGGAAAAAAAAAAAGCGTGGAATGGCTTTTCGACGATCAAAAAAGAAAAGAAAAAAACAAAAAGGAAAAAAACAAAAAAAGAAATTAAAGAGAAAAAAAGGAATAATTATGACGACCATAAGACGGTACTTATTGTTGAACGCTTTTATCATTGAATTTACACCTACGATATATTGCTTGATGGGTTTTCTACGTACGAAGAACGCGAGGTGTGTCGACATTCCGCGGCAGGTCACGTGGTATATATATATATCTACTTTATATATACATACATACACATATACATATATAAATTAAACGCTCGATATAAATTAAATACGCGAGAACGAATCGAATCGGCTACGTACCTACGTACGTATATACGTATGTATATATACAATATATGTGTATATATATATATATATATATATATATATATAAATATAAATCCAAGAACATTTCGTTGATTTCCCTTCGACTCGTCCTTCTTTCTGTTCCTCCTTTTGCCTTTCTTCTTCCTTCCTTTTCTTTGTTTTCTTTTTTTTTTTTTTTTTTTTTTTCTTTATGATCAATAATCACAGAAATTCCTAAGGGTCTTTAACGACGATAGAAACGTACGATCACGGTTAAGAGTTAACTACTTTTCTATTTTCTTTTTCCTAAGATCTTTTTCTTGTTTTCCCCCTCTCCCTGTCTTTTTGGACTGTTTAGTCGATATTAAATATCTCTGCGATTAGATGGTAACGCTTTGATCTTAACGTTTAATGTTAATAAATCTATGGAATGAGAAACAAGATTACATCGACGTTTGTATGCCTCGCCTCATCTCGTCTCGTCTCGTCTCGTCTAGCCTAGCCTAGCCTAGCTTAGCCTAGCCTAGCTTAGCCTAGCCTATCTCACGCTTAGCTACTTTCCATGCCCACGCACGGTAACTTGAAAGTATTAACAGTAGGATAAACGTTCAGTGAAATATTCCCGATCGACGCAATAACGTATACGCTTCTTACTTATTACGACAGAAACAGGCAAGTATTAATCGCCGTCGTTGTCGTTATTGTTGTTGTTGTTGTTGTTGTTGTTGTTGTTGTTGGCGTGCGTGCGTGCGTGCGTGCGTGCGTGCACGGCCATACTGACGATAAAAATCTCGTTAAATTCTGTCGAAATACACGAAAGTTTCTTCCTTCGAACGGGTCACATTTAACGACGAACTCGCTAACGCGGTTAATTAAATTTAGAAAGGAGGAGGAGGAGGAGGAGAAGGAGGAGAAAAGAAAAAAAAATAGAGAAGCTAAAAGGAGGAGAAAAAGAAGATGATGATGATGATGATGATGAAGAAGGAGTAGATGAAGAAGAAGAAAAGATCGTCTAAGGAAATAAAAGATAAAGCCGTTATTAATTTTGCCTCAGATTTATTACGCGTCTTTCGATCTTTTCTATCTACATTATTGCACGCACGTCCATCGATCATGCTATATCTAATCGATTATATCTTCATAGATAATACATCCTATCGAGTATAACGTTCTGTGATCGACGAATATCGAATATTATTAACTATTTTTAAATCGATATTTATCGTATGGATATATATATATATATATATATATATATATATATATATATATATATATGTATAGATGTATGTATGTATGTATGTACATCGTTGAAAATATTCATCCCAATCGAAATTTAAACCGATCGTTTATTCAAAATGCTCGTAGGATTTTTTTTTCTTACATTTTTTTTTTTTTTTTGTAGAAAAATCTAAGTCACGAAATTCTTGCGTGCTTTTACCCAGAGGAACAAAAGAAAGAAAATATCTCAAAAAATAAATGTATTCTTTCTCATTTTCGTTTCGTTTTCTATTTCTTTTTGTAATTTTTAGAACTCGAAAAGAAAAACGAAAGGAAAGAAAGTAACGAGCCATGGGCTATGCCGAGGTTTATAATTTTTCACAGAGAAATGATAGTCGCTAAAGTTTCTGATTGAAAAAAACCAAAGAACCAAAGACAGAGAGAGAGAGAAATATTTCAGAGATCAAATTTTCCCATCTTCTTTTTTATATTTTCTTGGCGATCTTCAGAACGCGAACGGGGGTAAAGGAAGAGAGGAAGGAAAATATAAGAAAAAAAAAAAAAAAAAGAGAAAAAGAAAAAAATAAGAAAAGAGAAAGAAAATAAAAAAGGTAAGGAAAGAAAAGAGAAAAGAAAAGAACGAGTCACCGATGCCATGGTGCGATCGTTATTACCTCCCCTTCGCCATTTCCCTTTATTGCACTTTAAGCTGTAAGTACGGCTAAGTACCGGCGATGTATCACGCGGAAGGATCAAGAGTACGCGCTATGGATAAAAGGCTGGCACGGGGGGTCACACAACAGCGACGATTCCTTTGGTTCCTAGCGATCGTCCGAACATGATGCCTAGTGATGATTAGGCCGGTGGTTGTGTTGTAGTTATCGAACGGGGATAATCGGTGGCACGGGATCGTTGAAAATTATTAACGTTCTGTTCCTACTACGATCGGGCCTACGTCTTTCAACTGACTTAATGAAAGACAAGGAGAGAAGGATAGGGATAGCCAGTATAAAGAAAAAAAAAAAAAATAAAAAAAAAAAAAAAAGAGGAAATATAGTAAACCTCTTACAAGTATAAATTTCACATCAGATTATTTATTCCATCATTCTAAATAATTACCGAGGATGTATGTAATTTTTTTCCCCTTCTTTTTTTGCTTAATATATTTATATATATATATATATATATATATATATATATATATATATACCTCGTTTATAAAAAAAAAAAAAAAAAAAATATCCCTTCTGCTCGAAGATAGCCAAAGTGATTTTTTTGCTCCTTTCTTTTTGCGAAACGAAGGATCGATGATGCAAATGAATATGAGAGTCCCACGTAGAGATCAAACGTTGATTCGTCCGTTCGATGTTTATGCGCGCACGCGTTTGTCTTTGTTTGTGTGTTGTGTGTGTGTGTGTGTGTGTGTGTGTGTGTGTATCAAACGTCACCACCTGTGTGCGTAGACCGTGGCTAAAGAGATTTCCCTTTACTTCCCTTTCCACTAGATTAAATCTCGATCCCTGTAATTCGTAGACGTTGCACGACTAGGGTGGCGGGAGATCTAACGTAGCCGAGTTAAATGTGCTTCGGTGAGGGTCGAAAATGAGATGACGTTAGGTGTAAACCATTTTCTTGATGTAACTATTATAAAACGCAGTCCTATAGTAATCTATTAAGATTAGGATGCTACTTATTTCACGCGCGCACACAACACACGCACACACGCACACACACACCTACGTATATATATATATATATATTATACGTAAAACGAACTTAATTAAAACGAAATATTGCATCGAAACAAGAGGGACGTTTCGTTTTTCGATTTTAATGTGAAATCGTTGAAAGGTGGGATCGGAGGAGGCAAAAGGGGATAAAAGAAAGAAAGAAAGAAAGAGAAAGAGAGAGAGAAAAAAATAAAAAGGGGAAGGGAAGATAAAGGTTTTCTTGGTAATCCTTTGTGGTATTTCGAGGGAACAACGATACGTAAACGATAATAATCGCCCCCGTTAACGTCGCTCTCCCGGCGATTTTTTAATCGCGGCCTCTCTTTTGATCATCCAGGCGCTGATCGTAATGTTACGTTTCCGCAACATCACACGACCAGTAGGTACCTACCTTTCAAGGTTGCGGTAAAAGGAGGAATACGAAACAAAAAAAAAAAAAAAAGAGAGAAAAAAAACGAGACAAAAAGCAGAAAAAAAAGAAAAGGAAGAGGAGGAGGAGGAGGAAGAAAGAGGAGATTAAAAAAAAAAAAAGAAAAAAGATGCACACACATGCGCTCGTGAGAGAGCGATCGAGAGAGAGAGAGAGAGAGAGAGAGAGAGAGAGAGAGAGGAGAGGGGAAAAGAAAAAAAAAAAAAGCTTCACGAGAGACGCTTATGAGAAACACCTTTATCGCCTTCGGTGCAACATTTTCTTCTCTCCCTTTAACTCTTTCATTCTTTCCCACTCTTTCACGGCGGATAATAACGGAGTCGATCTGAAAACGCAACGAGTTTGAGCCCGTTTCATCCCGTGAGATCCTCGTCGACTACTTAACGCGAGCCCGTTAGTACGTAAGTAGCAGGTAATTGTACAACATGCGACCCATAAGTAGCCAACGCTTAAACACGATTGTTTGTGCGTTATTTCAAAGGATCCAAGATCTTTAATGTGTATTGGTACACCATATATTATACATTATATATATATGTGTGTGTGTGTGTGTGCGCGCGCGTGTGTTTATATATCCCATACGAACGTTCGTTTCCTGCCCTTATTTCTTATGGATATATATATATATATATTTTATTTTTGAAAATTGCGATAGCATATTTTTTTACCACCCTCCCTTCACCCCCGCCTACCACCCCCGCCTCTCCCTTCTACTACGATAATACGAGTAGATACATATATATAATTTATTAGAATGAATTTGTTATTGACGTGTAAAATTTTTTCGATGATTACATTGCAAATGATAATTCATTGTTGATTATACCCGTGATATCTACTGTCAGAAAATGTTCTATGTCATTACGCGTATCACTTGATTATGATTATTAATTTTTTCATAATGTCATTATCATCATGTACGGATGAAAATTATTTATCAATCTTATTTTTGATAATTACACACTCAACTCTACAATTTTCTCTATGGAGGATCAAAATAATTAATTTCTTATCTTATATATTATGTATAGAATTATATCGTTTCTTTTTTCCTTTTCTCGCGATAGATCTTTTTCCTCTCTCGATCTCTCGTAGCAACAACGAAAATGATTTATCGTGATTTTCATGAATTCGTTATGTCGAGATTATTCGACGTAAATATTTTTCACGACGATTAACATCGAAAAGGTAAAACTAATAATCATTGTTTTAATGATCACTTTGATACATACGTATCGCGTAATTTTTTATGGAATGATCGAAACAAAAAAGAAGAAAAGAACGAAAAAAGAAAGGACGAAAGCTACGAGAAAAGAGAATTATTTCTTCAATTAATTTTCAATAATTACACGGTTCAGCTCTGGTACTAAGGAATTAGTTTCGGGGTATGAAATTATTTTCATAAAATTGTAAACTTCGTAAATAAATTTCGTTTGTGAAAAACGTATGTACGATTACATGTATCACATTTCCGACAAATAATTTAATATTAAACGGTGATAGTACGGTTAAGTGAGACCGTCCCAATTTATCGATATGTTAAAATGAAAAAGTACATACATACGTACGTACGTGTGTACGTGTACCTATATATGCATAAAGGAAAGAAAAAGAAAGAAAGAATGAAAAAAAGAAGAAGAAGAAGAAGAAGAAGGAAAACGTTAAATGCATCGATCGATTTCATACATAATTCTCGTCACGTTACAAGCCGATATATATCGGCAACATCACTTGATCCAATACTTTCCTTACCGTGTGTATATATATGTGTGTGTGTGTGTGTGTGTGTGTGTGTGTGTGTGTTTGTAGATGTACACGTAAGCCGACTAAGTTCGTGTCGGAGGGAAAATGTTGTAAAAGATCGCGCTTTATCGCTTGAGATCGTATAGATCGTAACGAAGGAGAGAGATAGAGAGATAGAGAGATAGAGAGAGAGAGAGAGAGAGAGAGAGAGAGAGAGAGAGAGAGAAGACAGGTTGCAGGCGTTCGGTCGAGCAAGTGCTCGATCGAAACACGATTCGAATCTTTTGGCCCGAAGCTATATATTGCGGGGAGTTACGCGTTTCCGTCCGATTAAACTACTCCCAAAAGTGGCCGCCCATGTTGAAAAGGTACCTTTCTTTGGGGGCGGGGGTGAGGGAGGGGAGAGAGAGAAGAAAAAAAGAACGAAACGAGAAGAAAAGGAAACAAAACGAAAAAAAAAAAAAAAAGAAAAGAAAAAGGAAGAGAAGTCAATGGAAAAAAGTGCGCTCTCCCCCCTCCACCGACCCTTCTTCCTCTCCTCTCCCCTCCCCTCACCCTTCAACCCCCCACCCATTCTTCTTTCTCTATTGTACATTAGCAGGTTGGTATTTTATATAATAAGCACGCGCTCATGAGTTTTCCTCTCGAATGATCGAATAATATTTAATTCGGTTTTCGTTACGAACTTTAGCGTTACGAATTGATTGACTGACTTACTTACTGACTGACTGACTGACTGACTAATCGATCGATCGATCGATAGATATTTTTTTTCTTTCTTTCTTTGTTCCTTTTTTTTTCGTTTTTGTATTTCGTTTCAATCGCGCGCGCTCGATCCATCCGTTCCTTCGTATTTCGTCGTTAGAAATTTCCTTTTTTACTTCTTTTTTTTTTCTTCTCTCGCAAGCTACGTCTTCTCATACATTTTTTTTTTTCTTGTAAATCAATATGTCCACATAAATATTATATAGGTACATATATATATATATATATATTCATGTGTATTATAATTATAGATAATTTATTATTAAAAAATGTATCATATACGCAACATAATGATAAATCCAAAATGGCATACAGGTAACAAATTTATATATATATATATATATATATATATATATATATATATATATATATATATATATATATATATATACATACATACATACATATGTGTACGTTTAAGATCAATGATATACGATCGAACGGATATATATATAATATACATTAATTAGAATAAAAAAAAAATATATATATATATATATATATACACACGTTATCTTCCAACTCGTTTATTACACAGATCAATTTTTGTTCGTATCCTTTTACACATATTTTTTTTTTCATTTCTCTCTCTCTCTCTCTCTTTCTTTCTCCTCTGACGTTGATTCGTTTACAAGGGTTTCGAATTCATCCGACACCATTGTGAAACACCAGAACAGTCGGTTCTATGTTTCGGACGGAATCGTGTTAGTCGTGTGTATCCAGCAGGTGCTTATTTCCGGACGAACGAACGCTTTGTTGAAAATCGTGGTGAACGCGGGGGCTGGACGAGACCGCGTCCAATCGCCATGGCCGGTGTGTGTATCCCCCCTCCCCCTTCCTCCCTCCCCCCCTCTTTCTCTCTCTCACACCGTTTCTGTCTCTCTCCGATGCAACGACGTAGAAAAAAGCCCGAAAAATGGAACGAAAGAAAGAAAAAAAAAAAAAAGAAAAGGGAAGGATGGGAAAAGGAAAAAATAACTATTTTCATTTACACCTTTCCGGTTGCATTCGCGCTTTCACGAAATGAAAATATTATCTCACGTACGGTCTCATCTCTGGCCTACAAATCTCTCTCTTCTTCTTCTCCTCCTTTTTCTTCTTCTTCTTCTTCTTCTTCTTTTGCGAGCAGAGAGAAAGAAAGAGAGAGAGAGAGAGAGAGAGAGAGAGGGACGAGGGGAGAAAGGGTGCGCAAACGACTTCATTCCTTTGGGCTTGCGAGGAATGTTAGTTGAAACGTTTGTTGGAGCCTGCGAAACACACATATGCACGTACACGTACACAACTTGCATACACATGCGTACGAGCATGTACATAGAACTCGACTCTCTCTCTCTCTCTCTCTCTCTCTCTCTCTTTTTCTTCCAACCATTTCTCTTTCACTCTTTTCCTTTGTTCTACGAAGATGATAACTATAAAATACTTAACTTTATCCACGGATCGAAGTTTCATATATCGAAGCGACGATGAGAAATATTATTTTGAAAATTCTCTCG
Organism: Dolichovespula saxonica; assembly: GCA_911387935.1. Taxonomy (NCBI): domain Eukaryota; kingdom Metazoa; phylum Arthropoda; class Insecta; order Hymenoptera; family Vespidae; genus Dolichovespula; species Dolichovespula saxonica. The sequence continues at coordinate 7,658,188 of OU427001.1, forward strand.
AAATATTAAAATTAAAGATACTAAAAAAAAAAAAAAATAGGAATGGTGACAGGGAGATCGATATTATTTATTAAAATAAATCATCGATTATAATGTACGATGTTCATCGTCGATGATAACTTAGTATGGTAATTAATAAATCGACGTTAAATGATATCATTAAAATTGTCCATTGAAATAAATCATCGATTGTAACGTTCGGATGTTCGTCACGGACGAACCCTTTTTTATAGCAATTAATAAATCCTGCAAAATGATATCATCGGCGGTCGTCTATCAAATTAAATGATTGATCGCGTTATACCACGTTACATCAATAACAAACACTTTGCATGGCAAATAATAAATCCTATGGGGGATGAAAATTTTATGAAAATTACCTATTAAAATAAATCATTAATTACGGTTAGTTCGTTGTTAATCATTAATGGTAACGTTACATAGGCAAATAATAAATTTTCCGTTGGATGACTTTATGAAAATTACCTATTGAAATAAATCACCGATCGTGATGTTCCCCGTTAATCATTAATTGTCGCTATGTATCATGTGTATACCGAATGATAAATCCTGCTTTGAATGATCGTACGAAGATGATCCATCGAAGCGAATTATCGATCGCGTTATGCCGTTGTTCGAAGTACGCGATCGAGTGTAAATTTGTCAATAAAAAAAAAAAAAAAAAATAGAAGAAAACGAAAAAGAAAAAAAAAAAAAGAAAAGAAAGAGACACTTAATGGACGCCGTATGTACTGATATTATTTTGATCGTTAATTTTACCGTAGCCATTTAGTTTTTGGTTTAGCGCGCAACGTCCTGCGATGGAAAATAAGCAAAATTCATGACGATCGAAAGACACGAGTTCTCGGATGTACGAATAAAGCACGAGCTCTTTGAAATTCCACGAGTGAGTGAAAGAGAGAGCGAGAGAGAGAGAGAGAGAAGGAGAAAATGAGAGAGATACGACGATCTCTCGGAGAGAACGGCCTTCCCTTTCCTTCCTTCATCCTCTCACCCACTCGTCCCCTTTTCTACGAGCAGTTGACAGAAACCGACATGTAAGTGTCCATAAAGCGGTACGGGTAATTAGGTAATGGCTCCTTCGTTGCTGGAACTCGGCCAACACTGACGGCAAAACGCTGCTAACGTTTTCTTGTTAACGATCCGACCGTTTGTATCGCATTCGCCGATAAATGATTCTCGTCTATGTCTCCAACACGAATTATCATAGTTCCAATGATTTCTCTTTTTCTTCTTCTTCTTCTTCCTTTATTTTTATTTTTATTTTTATTTCTTCTTTATCTTTTTTCTCATTTTTCTTTTTCATTATCTTTTCTTTTTCCTCAACCTCCTAAGAAGACTTACATACATGCGTACATACATACGACGAGACGTTATTTCGAAGGAACGTGCCAAGAGAGAAGAATTTTAGACACATCATACTTATTACAGATACTTAGTTTAAATCATCGCGCAAACGACACCGTTACGAAATTCGAATATACGAATTATATTTATTTCTCGTAATACTCGCTCGTTAGTTTCGAATGATCGATTAATTCGCGCAAACTGATAATAATTTATCGTTTCCCTTCTTTCTTTCTTTTTCTTTTTCTTTCTTTTTTTACGATCATTAAATCGACGCACGAGCATCGAGATCTACAAACGATTAATCTTACAAATTTGATGACTAAATTGTTCGACATTATATTGCAATTATTTTAATATACGACCGTATCTCGGACTCATTGATTTTTAAACTAATCGTTTCGGATCTTTTATTGCAATTCTTAAGATGTACGAACAATTATTTCTAACACGTTGCAATATTTGTCAAGTAACAAAGAAAACGATATACATATATACATATATATATATATATATACAAACGTATAAAAATCTTTAAGAATATATTCAATTAAGTTAGGATCTATTTCTAAACAGTATATTACATGCACGGATATTGGATTTATCGTTTACGAAAATAGAAACCATTTACTATTTTCAAGACCGAACTCTTTTTAACTCGTTGCAATATTTGGCAAGAAACACGGTGAGCGAATTAAAGGGAAAGAGAAAGAGAAAGAGATAGAGATAGACAGAAGGAGAGAGAAAGAGAGAATATGGCAAAAGGCACTCGCGTGGTTATCGTTTAAGAGTCAAGGTGCTTCATTTGCATCATTGACGACTAAATTGGACGCGTGAATGGAGCTAGCTCGCGGCGAACAGATTAACGGCCGACAGAAACGACTGCCCGAGGAAGCAAGGAAGGAAGGAAGGAAGGAAGGAATGAAGAGAAAGGGAAGCCGAAAGAGCGGAATATGAGATAAGTTCCACAAACGTGCCGACCAATATATATATATATATATATGTATGTATGTGTTTATGTGTGTATGAATATATATATACGTAACGGCCTGGGCCTCAGTGTCTGCCGACTGATTCGAAGCAGAAGCCTCGTTCGCGAGATAGGACACACTTCTGTTTATCGTTTGTGGTAGAAAGAGAGAAAGAAAGAAAGAAAAAAAAAGAAAGAAAAAAGAGAAAATGGTTCCTGCCCACACTCGTGATCGTTCGTTCTCGCTCGCGATACGTTAATTTTCATAATATTTTCGGCCATGGCAAACATGGCGGATCGTATCCATTACTACCAACATCTATCTACCTAAATATCTATTTATCAATCGAAATTCTGATAATTTCTCGGAAGTATATAATGGGAAATTACTGAGATCGCTCGACGATTGGGATTTTCGTTCGTACGAAAAGAATTTTGTTTTTTTTTTTTTTGGTAAAACGGACCGAACTTCGAGATCAATCCGAAAAAAAAAAGAAAAACATTGAAATGCATCATCGTGCGACGTTTCGAAGCGGAATAATTTTTTTCTTTTCACTGCCGGCGTAAAGAGCCGCAAGAAAAGTGCGTTACCGTCGCGAAATGAAAATTTTTTTTCACCGAACGAAGAACGTAGAGAGGTGATTTGATAAAAATGGAGAAAGAAAAGGAAAAAAAGAAAAAAGGAAAGATAAAACGAGATGAAAATTCGAGAACGATATCTTAGAAAGTCGATTTCGTAACGTTGACTATCGGATTCTAGCACGATCTAACGAAAGTTGAATTGATTTATCGCTTGTAACGTCGGTATAGAAAAAAAAAAAAAAAAAAAAAAAGAAAAAGAAAGGAAAAGAAAATGATTTCTTGCGAGAGACGGGTATCATAATTAGTGAAAAATCTATATCTCGGTGGGGTGTGTTCCATCAACGTGTTTCACATTAGATTAGAGTCAATTTTCCGTGTTATTCGGCATCTACGCTGACTCCTCTAGCTCTCTCTCTCTCACTCTCTCTTTCTCGTCCCTCTCGTTTCTTCTTTCGGTCAACAGATTGCAGAGTTAATCGGCCGTGAAGAGAGCAAATCGTTTCGCGCGATTATCCTGCCACATTGTTTCCTAACCCCCCACAAAAGAGAGAGCGATATATATATATATATATATATATATATATATATATATATAGAGAGAGAGAGAGAGAGAGAGAAAATCGCGATAGGGGTTGTCTTTATACATATATATCCGTGTGTTCGTTTTACGTGTTTCATGTGTGTGTGTGTGTGTGTGTGTGTGTGTGTGTGTGTGTGTGTATGAGTGCGCGTGTGTAACGCTAATCGTCTCGCGTATAAGAGGAGTAATCGATTCGCGACGCTCATAGGATTCACGAGAGCGTACGCGAATACTCGAAAGGACGGCGATGGTGGAGGAAGGGTGAGGAGGCGAGGGGAGGGTTAAAGTTCGAAAAGGAGGGTCCGTTTTACGGAACGAAGAGGAAGAATGGAAGAGGACAGACGAGACACCGTGCCTTAATGTTTTACGAGGGGTGCCGTTTAATTATTCCACGGGAATCCAGCAATTTTCCGTTTTATCGCTTTCGTGCAGTGACTCGAGAGAGAGAGAGAGAGAGAGAGAGAGAGAGAGAGAGAGAGAGAGAGAGAGAGAGAGAGAGAAGGAAGCTGGTAGATTCCGTTCAAACAAGGGTAAATCGACGAAGCTTCCTTTCGCTTCTTTCGTTGTTTACTTCTGTTTGCGGCATAATTAATATTGTTTAAACAATATACATTTTTTTGAATGTAATGAAAAAAAAATATATATATATATAGTATGAATTATATATTTTTATATATATATATAAATATAATTTTAAATATAATATATATTTTTAATAAATATTATAAATATAATATATATTTTTATACATATATAAATGTATATATATATATATATATATATATATATATATATAAAATTGATCGAGTATTTATTAATTATACATATAATAATAATAATAATAATAATAATAATTATTATTATTATTATAATTTTTATGTAACGAAAATAATATTCTTTAAAAAGAACATATATAAATAAATAAAGATCGTGGTAGTACTTCTGAAGAACCGCCATACTCGAAGGCAATGCTTCTCATCATGATCTATAAGTATCTAATCTCTCTTTCTCTCTCTCTCTTTTCCACTCCCTTTTTTAACTTCAGGCGGAAGAAGCAACGTGGCTTTGAAAGGGCCACGAGAGTCGAATATTTTCTAAATCTTCGCTACAATGGCGAATGGTCTCGGCCGGCTCGTGTTCTAAACTTGGTAAGTAAAATAAATGGACCGATTTATGGCGTCGTCGATTATAAAAAAAAAAAAAACAAACAAAAAAAAACAAAGTTTCACCTTTCGACCAATGAAAAATCACAAAATCATAAATATGTATACAAGTGAGTGAGTTAGGTGTGCCATAGCACGTTCTCTTACGATTTTTTTTCTTCGCGATATTTTTTTGGAAGGACAGTGGGAGAAGGAGAGAAAGAGAGAGAGAGAGAGAGAGAGAGATAGATAGAGAGGATTTTTCTTCTCTCTCTCTTTCTCTCTTCCTCTCCTTCCATTCGTTTTACTTTAAACGATTGTACCATGGAAACAAACAGGAGTCCGTCCTGATTCGAATAATTTTCGGGGTTTGAGCGATTATTTCAAAATAGGGGGAGGAGGAGAAGGTGGGTTGAGGGCTGGGGAGGGGAGGTTTGGGAACTGTTTTGCCGCAAGAATCGTGGCGATCGGATCCGAATGGAAACACTCGAAGAGAGAAGTTAAAGAAAATTATAATAATCATCCTCTTCCCGCGAGGAAATCGTCGAAAAAAATTGACTCTGGTAAGAGTCGTCGATATTTGGGCCCGGGGCTAACGATTATTATACGTCCACTCCTCGACAAAATATTACTCCTCTCCTCTCTCCTCTCTCTCCTCTCTCTCTCTTCTCTCTCTCCTCTCTCTTTCGTTAACGAGAATTCGGGAGGAAATTGCAACAAAGTTGCAGGCGCGTTGCTACCGTTCGTAAAATCGATCCCCGCAGTAGTCGCCGAGTATTATATATTTTTCTTCGACGTTCTACACATTTCGAGATACTCGAGATCGGCGAATGCCGATGTACAAAGGCTCACGCTATACCACCTCACCACGACGTGTATTACAAGACGAAAGATATTCTCCTCGCGAGACCTCTTTACGACTCTTTCTCTCTCTCTCTCTCTCTCTCTCTCTCTTTTACTCTTGAGCGCATGTTGTGTACGAGTGCGTGAAGAGACGATAATCGCGCGTAGTCACGATAACTCTACTTTACGATCCGAAAATGCTCCCGGTACTTGGAATCGGACTGTTTAGTTTTTAAAAAGAAATCAACTGGGACAGAGAGCTTCGGAGTTCAAGAAAAACGAAACAAAAAACAAAAAAAAACAAGTGTAAAATGAAAGAAGAAGAAGAAGAAGAGGAAGAGGAAGAGGAGGAAGAGGAGGAAGATAAAGTCGAAAAAATCGCAAGAGAAAATAAAGTGAAAAAAGCAAAAAAAAACAAAAAAAGAGGAACGAACGTGAACGGTGAACAGTACGTGAAAGGGGATAAAGGAACGACGAATGTGTTAGAGATAACCGTGGAAAAAGAAATGAAAATGGAAGGAGGTGAAGCATTAGAGAGAGAGAGAGAGGAAGATAGAAATAAATTTTTGTCACCGGGTGCCGCGAGTTTTCCTTACGCGCAAGCCTCCTTTCTATCCGTCCAATGACCGAACGAGATTCATCCCTCCCACCCTTTCCTTTCCCCAACGTGAACGTTTCTCTCCCTCCCCCAACCCCAGCCCCCTTCTCCTCGTCCTCCTATCTTCTTCGACTTGCTCGCGCCGTCGCCACGAGGACCCAAGTGTCGTCTACCGACGGTGGGCGCCCCTCCCCCTCCCCCTCCCCCGATCATCAACCATTTGTCAGCAGTCTCCTGGCTTTCCCATTTTCCGGCCGATTTCCCAACAACGACAGCGATATCCAGTCGGATACCCTCCTAACATCCCTCCCTACCCTTCATCCTCCTTCAAATCCCTACTATCTAATACTATCACCACCAACGTGGCTTCCAAAACGCTTTCGAGTCTCCATCGGAGGAATAAATGTATCTCTCTATGTATGTTCGTATGTATGTGTGTGTCTCTGTGTGTGTGTGTGTTTGTGTGTGTGTCTGTGAGGGAGAGAGAGATAGAGAGAGGGAGAGAGAGAGAGAGAGAGAGGGTCGAATGACACCGCTATTATCTTCGCCACGAACGTCCTCCTTCCGAGGGTTACTCAACGGGAAAAGCTCATTTTCGCGTTAGCGTTTAAACGCCACTTCGTTTTCCACATCGGTGTAACTCCTCGTTGGGATTACATCGATATACGATATAAGGTGGAACGATCGATGTTACTCCAACTCCACGAATTTCACTTACGATTTAGTGGACTGAGAGAGAGAGAGAGAGAGAGAGAGAGATAGACGATGTCATCGATTTCTTTTCTCTCTCTCTCTCTCTCTCTTCCTCTCTATCCCTCTCTTTTATACGATTATTACTTTCTAAGATCGATCTAATAAAAAAAAAAAAGAGAGAAAGAAAAAGAAAAATGAATGAAAAAGAAAATGATATAAAACAAAATAAAGAAAGAAAAGGGAAAGTTTGGAAAGAAATGCAAAGTGGAGTATTACGACGCGCTGCTGGTCTTGACTTAAGAAAAGAAAAAAAAAAAAATAAATAAATAAAATAAAAATAAAAGAAAGAGGAAAGAGAAAGAAAATTCTCTAAGCTATTTTATATATATATATATATATATATATATATATATATATATGTATAATATTATGTACAATTTGATATAAAAAATAAGAATGACGAGGGCGATAAAAAATAGGCGAAGTAAAATTACTGCAATATTGTTTACGCCGTAGTGATCGCTGCGTTGTGAACGCGAGAGTCCAAAAAAAAAAAAAAAATAATAAAATAAAAACGAATAAACAAACGAACGAAAAAAAAGTAACAAAAGAGAGACAAAAACGTCAAACGAAGGATATAATCTTATGTATCATGTTCGGCCATACTATTGTCGCTATTATTATTATTATTATTATTATTACAATTTTTTTTTCTTTTTCAATAAAACGGAAGGATTTATTTTTTAGCCTTGCTCGTTTGTCTTTCTTATGTTCATGCAAAGGCTACCGACAAACCAACCAACCAACCAACCAACCAACCAACCGACCGACGGCCTCGGACCACCTCGATAAATCAATAGAAACTTCTTCTCTCCTCCTGTAAGCTTCGATGAATCGTTAATGAACGGATCGTTCTTAAATTCTCGTTCAACGGATAATCCATAAAATTATTCTCTCTCACTCACTCTCTCTCTCTGTCTCTCTCGTTACGCATGATTAACCAAAATTAAATAATCATTCCACTCTTTTTCTTTCCACCTTTCTCTCTCTCTCTCTCTCTCTCTCTCTTTCTCTCTCACTCTCTTTAGAGAATTCGTTTCCACGCGAGGACAAAGTGAAAGTGCCGTTCGAAATGATTAACTTGAAAGGTTCTTGTCGTCGTCGTCCCACCACCCCACCCCACCCCACCCCTGCCCCACGCTCAGTTCCGTCCGTTAATAATTTCGATAAATTATTTTCTGCTTTTTTCTTTTTTCAATTTTTACTTATTCATTTCCCCCCCCCCCCCCCCGAATAATCGCACATAACCTATCCCCGAGTATCTCCGAAAATCGACGAAACTTCATTGCCAAGAGAATGAGTATCTCGATAAGTCTATCCTTTTAAGGGATTTTCGTCGTTCTCGCTTATCCCGCAAATGAGACGAGACCAATCATGCAAATGAAAACTTACTCGCGTCATTCAAAAAAAAAAAAAAGATGTCTTACTCTTTCTTTTTCATTTTTACTCTTTCCTATTTCTATTTGTTTTCTTTTCTTCTTTTTTTTTTTCTTCGCACAAGATCGTACTCGTCTTTTCATCTCTTTTAATCGAACATCTCGATGAATACAACGTTTAGGTTCGAGTACTTTTATTTTTTAGCTTTCTCTTCTTTTTCTCTTTTCCATCGAAGATGAAAAAACATACCCGTCGTAGAAATTCGATCAATGAACGAGTAACATCGTTATTTTGCATGTTAACAACGTCGTTCACGATCGATATCTTCTTCATCGTTTCTCATCTTTTCTTGGGTAGAGAACAATGGGGATGGAAGGGTGAGAGAAAGAACAAACGAAGAAAAAAGTAAATTACTCTCTTCGTCGTACTCACACACACACACACACACACACACACATATATTTTTTTTTCCTGAGATACATTCTTTAGCTCGAAGATACAAAAGAGGAAGAACAAAAAAGAAAATATATATATATATATATATACATATACATATATATTTTATGTAACGATATACCTAAAGTATCGAACCCTCCCCAATTTTATCGTCGATCTCTCGTTCACATGAAATAATCGGCAATGCCGTTCTTCGTTCCTTCGAAAGAGAGAATCATCACACTAATGAGGATCGCGTGTGCCGCTATAAGAGCCGAAAAGTTGTTCGATCCCGCGAATCTCGTCTGTTAGAGGAAAGTTCGTACGAACGGGCAAAAGCCTAGCTCGACTTCCTGTTAGGATATACTCCTCCTCCTTCTCCTCCTCCTCCTCCTCCTCCTCCTCCTCCACCTTCTCATACCCCTTCTTTCCCCCTTAACCATTTACCGGTGTCCGTCGTTGCTTTAAGGGGGATGAAATGCGATATCCGTAAACCCCATTCGATATCTCGTTATTATAATACGTCAGACGAGCTCCAGCTCGTTAACCTCTCGCTGAAATTCAACGGTAAAGCCAACGGGGACGTTCCAGTTTTAACGTGTAACAATATATCCCACCCCACCTCACCCCCTCCCCACACGTTTTTCCATCGAAATGTTTATGTCTATGCAACGAACAAATTATTCGTTTTCCTCCCCCCCACCACCACCCTCGATGATAATAAATTAATTTGCGAACGACCCAATTTCCGAGGATCACGATATTTACTATTTTTATAATACTATTTTCTTTCGAATTTTTTCTCTTTTCTTTTTCGTTTTCCTCGTGCAACGCGAAATTTTTCTTTCTTCTTCTTCTTTCTTTTTTTTTTTTCTTGTTTACGTACGATTCAATCGCGAGATACGTTTATTCGGTAATATCGTCATCGTTACAACCGACTAGTCCCGTCGTTATTATTATTATATATATATATATATATTTTTTTTTCTAAATGGAAAGGAAAAAAAAAAGAAAGAAAAGGAAAAAAAAATAAACATTGTCATAACAAATCCGAAAGTAACGAAGTATTCCCTTAAACGTGCATTTAATCAAAATTAATCATTTCGACGATGAACATTGCTAAATTGATATCCGATTGGGGGGGGGAGGTGGGAGGAGGAAGGAGGTAATAAATTATAAAGCTAATACATCCAGTTTTTTTTTTTTTTAATTTATTAGTTAGTCGAAGGAGAATAAATAAAATATAAAAAGATTGAAGAGAAGGAAGGGAAGGAAAGAAAGGAAGATAAAAAGAGTCGGTAACGGTGATCGATGTCCCATTGTGTATAGTCGATCGAGTAAAATATATATACATATACATATGTATGTATAAAGAGGGAAAACACAGAAAAGGAAACGAGGAGAGTTAAAAGAGATCGAACGACGATAG
>OU427001.1:7673264-7678264 GCA_911387935.1 Dolichovespula saxonica
CTTTTGCGCTCATCCACATACATACACACGTACATACTTACACAGGCGTAGTTAAATACATAGATAGACGCTTACAATGCATACACACATGCATACATACATACATACATACATAGATAGAAATCCGTAAAGATACGCTTTAGCTTTTTAAAGATTCTTTGGTACGATAGGTAAAACCGATGCGGTAGAAAACTATCAGAGAGAGAGAGAGAGAGAGAGAGAGAGAGAGAGAGAGAGAGAGGGACTGTTTCCCTTCGATCGGTAAGGTTAAAGGAACGTACACGTTCGTGTTAGTACTTACTTGGTAGCGCTTTTATTTCACTTAGCGCCTTCCTCTCATGAAGAGAACAATTAGCATGTCAGTAAATCTTTCTGCGAGCTAAGAACGTATTTTATCTATGTATCCTACGTGTATGAGAGTAAGAAATAGAAAGAGAGATAGATAGAGAGATAGATAGAGAGGGAGAGAGGAAGAGAATGGAAAGGCAAGAAGAGAGAGCTTAGTTGAAGACTATCCCTTCCGGAATCGATTCGCACGTATATGAAAAATCTAGAAAGTTAAATGTAATTTGTCGTATGACGGCTGCTTTAAATAAATCCGCTTGTGAGAGTAGTGAAAGTATTTAATAAAAAAAATCACAAGCGTGAACAATTAAATATTGACTAGCGAAAAAATTATTCTCTCTCTCTCTCTCTCTCTCTCTTTTTTGTTTCGATTTATAATAACACCACCAACAACAACAATAATAATAATAATAATAACGATAATACTCGTAAAACGTCATAGCGACGTAATCGTACGAACGGCAGAATGATTTTGAATACGATTTATTCGAGATATCTCGCGGGAGAACAGATATCGACGATTAAAGTCGAATTTGGTCGAACGTATCACGAGTATCGGATATCTGACTCGTTGGAAAAGCGAGCATGAACGGGAATATCGAACGAGGAATTCTTTTTCTCATTTCTTTTCTTTTCTTTTATTTTCCTTCTTTCTTTCTTTTTTTTTTTTTTTCTTCTCAAGAAGAAACGCGACTCGAACGGAAGTCTCGAATTCTAGAGACAATGGGGTTTGCGTCTGGAAGATTCTCTCAATGTGGTCGTGGGGCCCTTCTCTTGAAGGTTCGAGGGTCCCAAATGCTGGGCATCCCGATATGGCCGCCCGTTCGTTGCACACGCGCTTACCCGCGAGCCGTAAAATATTTTATGGCTTTATTTCCCATCTCCCTTTATCTTAGCATGCTTTCTTTTCGTATCGGCGTTACCTCTCTCTTCTTCTTTATTCGTATTCTCATTCTTATTATTATTCTTATTCCTACTCTTCTTCTTCTTCTTCTTCTTCTACTTCTTCTTCTTCTTCTTCGCCTTTCTTGTCATTTTTTATTTTATTTTACTTTTTTTTTTCTCTCTCTCTCTCTCTCTCTCTTTTTTTTTTAATCTTTTTTTTACCTTCTTTCATTCGTGGTCCACTATTCTCTTCAAAGGGTTGCCCGTCCGACTGCTTTTGAACGTGGGCCGAGCAACGTGCTACCACGTCTATCATCTTCCATCTCTTTTTTTTTATCTCTCTCTCTCTCTCTCTCTTTTACCTTTCCTCCCTCCCTCCCTCCCTCCCTCCCTCCCTCCTCGTTCCTCCTCTCTCCTCGTCCTGGTAGCTCGGGACTGGCGAAAAATACGTGACACGAGAAAATCAATTTCGTTTTGGGTGGTGGTTTGCGCGTCGTATGTGCCCCGTCCTTCGCTACCGACTATCACACCTTCAACCCTTCTCCGCTCGTAAAAGTCCATCAATCGCGGGGCCCCTTTTAAAGGTCTCTCTTTCTCTCTCTCTCTCTTCCCATTTTCGAAAAAAAATCGAAAAGATGGCCGCGAGAGACCTCGCGTTATCGTCTATCGGCGCCCTCGTGGTGTGTGAGACGTTAGAAATGGGTACGAAAAAAAGAAAAATAAATAAATAAATAAACAACGAGAATCAATGGAAAACGAGTTCGTCATAGTTTCGACGATTCTTTGACGTCCTTAAAGAGGGGAGGGGGAGGGGGGAAGGACGCGTCGAACGAATTAAAAAAAAAAAAAAAACAAAATTGAAGAAATAACGATGAACGATCGAAAGAAACTTTCGTTGGTTCGAAACGTACGTCGACCGATTTCGATTGTCTTCGATATATCGATTCGATTATCCTCGTAATCGTAAAGACGACGAGTTACATCGAGATATATTAACGAGCCATCGTCGAATAATAATCGTCGTTTTTAACTGTTTCAACGAATCCCCATTGTCGTTACGATCGTATCAAAACCAATCGGAACGATTCTACTTCACGAATTTGTATCCATTCTGTCTAACCCATCGATGAGATTAGGAGTGGATGAATAACGTTTTACACAAAAACCTATAAGACGAACACTAGTGTACCTTCGTGAAAAGTCATTGAAATTAATCATTATTTCTTTATTCCTTTCTTTTTTTTTTTTTTTTTTTTTTTTTTTACTATAGCCATGTACGCTCAGTTTCAACGCGACAATAATTGAAAATTCCGAGTAATTAGAAACTTACGTTCCTTTTCTCTTATCGTATACTCTTCACGTTATTAAGCGTAATTTCCATTCATTCGTTCATTCGTTCGTTCATCCAATCGAATCGAAGTCCATTCGATCGGTTAGGCGCGTCGAGGTACGTGATTAACGTAATGAACAAATTTTACGATAGTTTCGAAAAACTCTGGATTAGGGAATAACGATCGTATAGATTTAACTTAGGAATCCCTTTTGAAATTTTTCGAGGGAACTTTTACCTCAAACGGGAGAAATTTACTGTCGATCGTATGTGGTAAAAAAAACCATCTCTCTCTCTCTCTCTCTCTCTCTCTCTCTCTCTCGTCCTCGTATATTCGTAGTTTCGTAGCTTGGAAATTGGACCTTTGAGGGAGAAGTATCGACGGTAGAGAAAGAAAAACAGTGAGAAAGATAAAAAGAGAAAGAGCGAGAGAGAGAGCGAGAGAGAGAGATAGAGAGAGGGGGTGGTCGGTTGAAAAGGACGACAATGATTGGACGCACTGTTACGGAGAATCCTGGACAAACTGAGACAGATAGCAAGCATAAATCTCGCGAGCCATGGTCCAATATAAATCGGATCCTGCGTTGGGTGTCGTTTGAGAAGTCGTTCTTCTCTCCCCTTCTCCTCTTTTTTTTTCTCTTCCTCTTCTCTCTCTCTCTCTCTCTCTCTCTCTCTCTCTCACCCTCTTTCCTTCACCTTCATCTTCTTATTATTATTCTTCTTTTACTTGAGACTTCTCGTCGATCTCGAGAAGAAGCGTAGAGAAGAACGAGACGGGGTAGGAGGAGGGGTGGTGGGGGCCGAGCACCGACATAAATACGACTTAAGGCCCCCCCCTTCTCTATCTTTTTCTTTTTCTTGAGTCAGAGAGAGAGAGAGAGAGTGAGAGAGAGATATCCGACCGGCTAATTGAGAATTATTCCTCCTTCTGGCGCGTCGCTACTTTTTTTCGATATTCTCTTCGGGATTTCTCGGCTTCTACCTTCCCCTCCTTCCTTCCCACACCCTTCTTCTCCTCTCGCACCGCCCCCTTTCTCTCCTAATTCCCTACCGACTTACGACAGAGAGAGATAGAGAGAAAGAGAGAGAGAGAGAGAGAGACAGAGAAAATCCAATCGCGGTGGGCGACGAGATTATTCGATCCGATTTATTGAATTCGATATAGGCAGCCAGACCGGATAGCTAATCGTGAGAAAGGCTCAATGGTTGGCGTAAAAATAAAAGGATTAGAAAACTACTCTGTAAGATAATTGAAACAAAGTAGCTAAGACATTCTGATTGATTTGGGTAAGTAGGTAGGTAAGTAGATAGGTAGATAGGTAGGTAGGTAGATAAGTAAATAGGTAGATAGTTAGTTAGGTAGATTGTTAGGTAGATAGGTAGGTTGGTAAGTAGATTGGTATATAGATATGATATATCTATATATACATATATACATGTACTTATATATTCTTAGGGATATTAAAATCCTATCGAATGTTTACACAAATATTATAAATCGATTTTAACGTACCTATCGTTTCTAATCGATCGTTGTTCTCGATTTTCTCCGCTCGTTTTCAAGCCCCGTTTGTTATGTCCAAAGGATTTCTTTACGAATACATCGTGCAGATGAGTTTAATAGTAGATAGGAAAAAAGAAGAAAACAATGTGAAAAAAAAAAAAGAAAATAAAACAAATTTGAAAGAAGAAAAATATTATTTACTACCGAGAAACGATCTCGTCGTAAACAAACGCGATATTAGAAACTTTTCTGTCCTGACGTCTCTCTTTTTTCTTTTTTTTTTTAATTTATTTATTTTTTATCTTTTTTCTCTTGTCTTTTTTTTTTCTCTCTCCTCTTTTTCTCTTTTTTCTTCTCATGACACTCGAAACTTTGCAGCTTCGAGGACGAGGAATTTCGTCGTTCACGTCTATTATCGTCGTCTATTATCGTCGTCTAGAGATATTACCAGAACAGAAGGAAAAGAGATTCCAGTTTCTCTCTCTCTCTCTCTCTCTCTCTCTCTCTCTCTCTCTGTCTCTCTGTCTGTGTGTCGAGAAAGCAATCCGGTCGTTTGAAAGGCGAATGGTCACTTAAACGCTACGGCGAGAAGGGAATCGGAGGGGTTGGAAGGTTAGATAGTTGGGGGTTCTGTTGCTTTTGGTAAAAAGTCTTCAAAAAAAAAAAAAAAAAAGAAGAAGAAGAAGAAGAAAAAGAGGAGGAAGAAAAACGAATGAAAGAAAAAGAAAACAGAAAAGGAAAAAAGATCGACGGGAGTAGGAAAAGGGGGCGCCTGCCTGAATGTGTTTTTGTTTGTTCGGTAAACTGTCACAACAACTCGTACCATAGACGCGCTCACCCTTGTCCAACCTCTCTCTTTCTCTCTCTCTCTCTCTCTCTCTCTCTCTCTCTCTCTCTCTCTCTCTTTCACTCTCTCATCGTCTTCTTTCATTCCGC
>OU427001.1:7683264-7695764 GCA_911387935.1 Dolichovespula saxonica
AAAGGACGAAGATAGAGCGAAAGATCAACGGTGAGATTTATACATACATGCATACATACATACATACATACATACATACATGCATGCATGCACATACACACACATATTTATATACATATATACATATATATGTATATATATATATACATAGAGAGAAAAAGGAAAGAAACGAGAATCCCTAACTTACCGGTAATCTAATTTGAATCCCGAGGCCTCGGCTTGGTAATGGAACACGTATCGAATAATATTACGAGCGATTCGATTCGATATCATTTGTAATTCAGAACCGAGAGAGAGAGAGAGAGAGAGAGAGAGAGAGAGACCGCAACCTGAGAAAAGGGGGATAAAAGGGGGGGGAGATAGAGAGAGAGAGAGAGAGAGAGAGAGGGGTTAAAATAAAGAAAGAGAAAGAAAAATTAGAATGGACGTGGGTTCGGGCGATCACACGCGCCATGTGAGATGACTGGTATTAAAAACGCGTCCTTTTTTCGTGGGCCCCGTCGCGAGTAAAATATAGAGGGCCGAGGCCTCGTCGATATACATACAAAAAATAAAAAAAAAAAAAAAAAATAATAATAATAATAATAATAAAAATAAAGAAATAAAGAAAAGTTATACAAGTTCGTTCCTCGATTTCTAGCAAATACCTGTATGGATCGAGTACTCGTGTACTTACTTCAACTTATGTCGGGTATGTACGAAAAGAAAAGAAAAAAAAAAAAGAAAAAAAAAAAACGAAAAAATGTATTGTTAATATATCGGGATTACTCGGAAAAATCATCGTAGTCTCGCTGGCTGGCAAATGAGAGTTAGTTAGTTAGATAGGGAAGTCTCGTGCGTCGTCGTACGAGGCAGGTGTTTCACTCTGGGCGGTTCGCATAAGCGGCTAAGCTTATGTATGGCATCGATGTTAGCGGTAGTGAGTGGTAGTAGTAATAGTAGAGTAGTATTGGTATTAGTATTAGTGGTATTAGTAGTAGTAATATTATCTGTTACCACCGTAGGATTCTCATCGTATAAAAGAGAATAGCCAAGTGATTTATGACTTTTATAAGCAAATGTGTTTTACACACACACACACACACACACACACACACGTACGTACGTACATGCACACACATGACGATTCGGTTAATGTCGTCGTTAATGTCTCTACGAAGTTTCACCGTTATTATTATATTAGATATTAAATTCTTTTTATACTTCAAAGAGTATGGATCCCAAGACACGCACGCAGCACTGTAAATGGTTCGTTGTAACTTTTCCGGGCTTTAAACCGAGTTGCCTTAAATTCAAAACCGTAAAAACCATCAAGTCGCACCCAATCGCTTTAAGATCTTATCGATTCTTAGATCTTATCGACGTTTAGATCTAACCGTAGGTATCTATATAATCAAATATATATATATATATATATATATATATATATATATATATATATATAATCAACGAGCATAATATCGCATTAAGAAAAATTGTATAAATGATTAACCGATAGACGTGACATTTGTGATATAAACTTAGAGACATGTCGAAAAGCTTCCATTTCTTCGAGTTTTCGTTTTCGTCCTTTTTCTTTTTTCATATAATCACTTTTTCTTTTCTCTTCTTCTTCTACTTCTTCTTCGTCTTTCTCTATTTTCTTCTCTCTTGCCATAAGAATAACGTACAATTAAAGACACAGTTCATGGCGATATTTCGTGCATAAATATCAGGGCTATTAAGTTGTATCGACCGTGACAGGTAAGCCCGCTAATAACAATGTACGTTCGCTCATAAAACATCGCGAAGGCCTTATTTCAAGTACAACGTTCTTTCCGACACACAGAGAGCGTAAAACATATACGCGTTCTGCTGCCGCCATCCGCGCCCGTCTTGAATCTCTCTCTCTCTCTCTCTCTCTCTCTATCTATCTTCCTCTCTCTGATAGTTAGTACTGTGTATTCCAGGCGATACTATTGAATTCAATCATTTTTATACACTTTCCCGTGGCTCTCTCACGTGCGGTCGTATAGAGCTTTACCTGCGGGTTCAACGCGTCGACGTTGATGATCCTTTAAGAACATTGATGCAGGTACGAGCATCAATTAGAGCTGTTGCATAACGTGAGAATATCCACCTCTCTCTCTCCTCCTCCTCCTCCTCCTCCTCCTCTTACTCCATCTTCTTCTCTTTAATTTTTTTTTTATCCTTTCCTCTTTCTCATACTTCCCGTTAATATTAATTATTATCAAATTATTGTACGAACGAGGAGTATGCACTCGCATCGATGATTAGTAACAATGATTAAAAGAACCCTCCTCCCGTCCCACCCCAACCCCCACACCCACCCGACCCATCCCTTTTCAAAACTCGTTCAATATACCCACGTATTATCTCTATTATATATTCCCAACCCTCTACTGTATTCGCATCTTCCTTTTTTCTCTCTCTCTCCTTCTTTCGCTTCCCTTCTCTATAGAAATTATAATGATATAATAGAAGATATACATACATACATACATACATACATACATACATACATACAATATTTTTATATATATATATACATATATATCTATTTCTTTTATATCTGTTCCCTGTTCCATTTTCTTTCTTTCTCGTTTCCCGTAACCCGGCTATCTTCTCATTTCCATTCCTCAATTTTCCCTTTCTCGAATAATACACAGAATGAAAAAGAGAGAAAGAAAGAGATAGAAAACATTGATGGAGAACGTAAAAGGGCAAGAAATTATCCTTTGTCAACATTATACGCGCATATATATATATATATACCTACCTACCTACCCCCTCCCCTCCCCTTCCCCCCGAACCTAAGTGTCTCCCGTCTATACCTATGTAAGTCGTACGTGTGTACATACATACATATACATATACATATACATATATATATATATATATATATATATATATATATACTCGCAAAAGGTCCGGTCCGCGGAGCGTTTTTCTGTATCACGCTATATGCAAATGAAACATATGCTCTCTCGCGCCCGGACCCACGTAATAAATTACTCTCTTGTATAGGTAAGGCCTAAAATTATACGCGCGTACTGGACCGGCACGCACGCGTGAGCGCTCGCGAGCGCTCGCGAGCCGCGCGAGCGCGACTGATTACGCGCTCATATGTGTGTGTGTGTTGTGTGTGTTGTGTGTTTGTTCGTTCCGTGCACCAATATACGATTCCTGCTCCGTTTCTTTCTCTCTCTCTCTCTCGCTCTCTACACACCCCTCATGAGCGTCTCTCTCTCTCTCTCTCTCTCTTTCCGTTTTGTTCTCGACATAATACACGGCTCTTTTTTTTTTTTTTTTTACTTTAGCGATTCTCAAAAACAGTGCTTTCGTCGACGAAAGGAAGGAAGGAAGGAAGGAAGGAAGGAAGAGGAAGGAAGAAGAAAAAAAGATCTTTCAAAGGAAGATTTCGCCACTTCTTGCCGGACGAAACGAAAACAAGAAAAGGAAGAAGAAAAAAAAAGAGAGAGAGAGAGAGAGAGAGAAATACAAAAAATACAAAATAAAATTGGAAAGAAAAAGAGAGAGAGAGAGAGGGAGGGAGGGAGGGAGGGATAGAAAAGGAATTAAATAAAAAACGTGCTGCGCGTGGAAACGACAATTTCGCAGTCTTCTTCCATTTAAAGGACCCCTCCTCCACTCTCCCTCCCTCTCAACTCTCTTTCCTCTTTCAAACCCTCCTCCTCCTCCTCCTTACCCTCCTACCGATCCCCTCCATCCTATACCGTCTTAACAACAACAACCACCGCCATCGCTTCTCTTCTTTCTTGCGAATATCAATGAGAACACACGAGATGACTTCTTCAGCACGTGCAGAAAGAACTTCCGAGAGAAATGAATGTCGACGACGTGAAAAAAGGAAATAAAAGATAAAAATAAAACGTAAGGAAATTAAAAAGTCCACGAGAAAGGGGATACAACAATTTG
Source organism: Dolichovespula saxonica (assembly GCA_911387935.1). Taxonomy (NCBI): domain Eukaryota; kingdom Metazoa; phylum Arthropoda; class Insecta; order Hymenoptera; family Vespidae; genus Dolichovespula; species Dolichovespula saxonica. The sequence continues at coordinate 7,687,204 of OU427001.1, forward strand.
CGAGATGGAAAAATATATTCGTAGCCGTTTTCTCTCTCTCTCTCTCTCTCTCTCTCTCTCTCTCTCTCTCTTTCTCTTACGATCGTGACGACGAAGATGAAGGTTTCTTTGTGGGTCTCTTCGTACGATGTCTCCTCTTTCTTTCTCTTATTTCTCTCTCTTTTCTCTCCCTCTCTCTCTCTCTCTTTTTCTTTCTTACGTAATTCGACAAAGATCGTAGATATATATATATACACGAGTAGATCACAATGTTTTACCCGAGACTTTCACCGTAAGGCGCAAATTAATTTTACATTAATAATCTCAACGCTTAATATATAATACGATGATTGTATATAATTTTTTTTATTTCTTTTCTTTTTTTTTTACGGAGGTGAGCGTACGTCAAATATTATATTAATTTATCTATCTCGTCTTGTTTAGAAAAAGAAGAAAATAATAATAATAATAATAATAATAATAATGTCGTAAATATAAATCTCGATTGTATCACCAAATAATCCATTTACCGAAAAAGAACATGTACGTACCAACGATAAATAAAATTGAAGTATTATTTTCTAACAGTACTACGGTTACTAGTATCGATTTAATATACTTCATCGATATCTATCTTCCGCAATATTTGTCAATTTAAATATACATACTTCTTTTTTTCTCTTCGTTCCCGATCGTTTATCTATCGCGTTGTTTACAAGGAAAAATGAAGAAACGAAAAGAAAAGGAGAGAAAATTTCCAAACAAATAAATTTTCATTAAAATCGAAATTTAAAATTTTATCATTAAAAAAAAATTATTTATCATTAAAATTTATCATTTAAAATTTTCATTATTCGTCGAAACCAATTTCTCCACCGTAAGGATATACGCGTGTACATGCATAACCAATTTTTATCATAACCAACTCCACGTGGGGCACCGTTTCCTAACTCGTGACAAATACTGATAGAATAAAGATAATAATGAAATAAATTTCTTTAACAAATTCCACAATATTACTTGTCAGCTAATATTATTGCTTTATACCAGAACTGTTCGTAATTTCACGTTTTATTTATATCATCTTTACAATAAAGAACCGTAAAATATCCTAAGATCCACTTCCCCCTCCCCTCTCTCTCTATCTATCTGTCTCTATCTCTTACCCAATTCTCATAACTTTTCTTCTCGTCTTTGCTTTTCTTCTTGGGTCTGCTTATACCTTTGTGCGACCTCGTGCGCTGAACAACGAGACAGAGAGAGAGAGAGAGAGAGAGAGAGAGAAGAAGAAGAAGAAAAAAAGGCAAAATGAAAAAAAAAAGAGAGAAAAGGAAGGGAAAGATGGCGGAAAGAGTAAAGGAAAAATGGTCGTTCTAATGCAATTTGCCGAGGCTATTGCAAACAATACCGAGATCAAGAGAGTACGGCTCGCGTGAAGGCGGAGGTTCCTTTTGGTCTTTTCATGGCCATTGAAATATTACTACGGGTCAAACAAATACGGTTAGGATTTTCTCTCTTTATCGCGCTCACAGATGCACAAATATACACACAGATAAAAACAGAGAGAGAGATACCCAAATATCGTCTTCTCTCATTCACTACGTACATATATCTCGCTCGAAGGAACGTTTAAAATCACTAACGCGGTCCCATTAAACCGTTCATAAACATTTCATTTAACATTGCGTCAGTTTAAAACGATTTTCTCAAGAAAACTGCAATGAATCTTAAACCGTTAAAATAATTGCAAATTCGTATTCTCAATGGCAACGGTACGTCGGGTCCGGTGTTACGGAAAACTGAATTTTACGAGGATCCCTCACGAAATACTATGCGCTGCCAAAGATATTACGTAAATGGAACTTGAAAAACAGAGAGAGAGAGAGAGAGAGAGAGATATCGAGGGATCTCTTTGAAGAGAGAGAGAGAGAGAGAGAGGCCATCCTCTTTCCTTCACGTTTTTATTGCTCCGGGTAATTGAATTACAGAAACTCGAAAAACCTTTTCTCCCTTTAAGGATAAACAGGACACGATGGAACGTAAGAAAACCAGTCAGCCTTCCTCCTGTTAAAACGGGAAGTAAGTATTTCGCGTGTTGTACTTATCGCACCGAGGGACAAATCCAATCACATCCTCGTCCTTGGTTCTTTTACTTTTCTCGAAGGACAAACAAAATCTCCAATAAGAAGATCTTTCAAACGTCTCTTCTAAAAATAATTGCACAAACGAACGATAACCGTCTATCACGTAAGAAATTGATTCGAAATTCTCGACGAGTCGGTCGTGTCAAATAACGACGAATTCTTAAAGAGAAAAAAAAACGAAAAAAAATAAAAAACGAAAAGAAAAAGAAAAAAATAAAGAAACCAAAAGACAAAAAGATGGAACGATTCGATCGGATTCAATAAGTTATACCTCTACTACGTGTATCCAATCTAAGCCCGGATCGATAATCGTAGTTGATAGAGAATAAACTGTCGCCAAACAACAATGCACTAAACACAACGCCGTCCTTTATGTACACCGTGTACGTGTCCATTAATATCCGTACGTAAACGTAATCATGTACCCGTCCCTCGTGTGCCATCGATCTCCTCCTGACAATCTTCTCCCCCTCCCACACACACACACACACACACACACACATACACCTTCTCCTCCTCCTCCTCGAACTCCTACGAGATTAATACCTATTTCCGTGTCCACCGTCATTCTTACGTACATATGTGTGTGTGTGTGTGTGTGTGTGTGTGTGTGTGTGTTACGTCGAAATCGTGAGATAGTAATAACATCGATGTTAGATATACAGTAACAATGTTTATTCTGGAACACTAAATTGTCCAAATCAATGATATTTGAAATCCCAAAGAGTCGTTTGTGATTTGAAACTAATCGGTATCCAAATATACTTTCTAATAAATATAAGAAAAATATCGGAGTCATTTCATTGCAATAAGATTGATATGTATCCATTACCAAGACGTTCATTAAGTCGCTCGGCAAATATTATAGTATTTATAGATCGTAGAAGAAACTTCGTGTAACGTCTTAAATATGTTACAACAGTGGCGGTTTATTGAAGCGAAATATTCGTATATAACCGATGAAAATGATCCATTAAATGCATCTAAAATCCTCGAAATAGAATCCACGTTTTAATCACGTAGTTGATCTAAATTTTACTAATATATATATATATTGAATATATCCTATACGTATTGATTTTTATATTTATTACTTCTACAATTTATTTTCGTTTATGATCGATATATATATATGCATATACATATATAGAAATATAATTTCTTCCTTTCTTTTCACGATAAGCCTTTAAGTCGGATTAATTATCTTTACTAAAAAAAAATAAAAATAAAAAAAAATATTCCTTCGCTCTACACGTTGGGTCGTAAAAGTAAAGTAAAATAAAAAAAAAAAAAAAGAAAGAAACAAAAATGGCGTACGAACGTTTTTATCAAGTTTTCCTTCACACGAATATAAGTGAAATAGGTACACGCGTTTTTTCTATTATTTTTTTCTTTTCTTTTTACTTTTTTCTTCCTTCCTTTTTTTACTTCTTTATTTTATTTACTTTTTTTTTTAAATCCGCACACCTGTTTTAGAAACAGCTCATACAAAGATAGACGCCTCGTACGTATGTATGTATCGCGTATGCACGCGCGCGCGCGCGCGCGCTCGTCCACGTATACACACTCAAGCACATTTACGTACGTACGTACGTGTGAACGAACGAACGCGATATATTCAAGTTGTCAGCGATTTTTACGCGAGTGATATACAGTAGCAAAAGGCGCGTGCAAGTCATAAACCTAAATTCGTCGTTCCATCGACTTTCGAACGATAATCGCCTCCTCGATTCGAAGTAATCGCGATCGGTACCACCAACTCATATTCTCTGTCGTTTATCTTTTTTCTTTTTTATTCTTTTTCTCTCTCTCTCTCTCTCTCTCTTTTTATTCCTTTTCGTTTATTTGTTCGTTTCGATTTTCTACATTTCTCTTTTTCTCCTCTCGAGACCGCTTTTATTATTCTCCTTCTTTTTCTCTCTCTCCCTTTCTCTCTCTCTCTGCGTTTTAAACGCCCGTAACTCTCGACGACAAGATTAAATACAAGTTTTCTCACCTTGTTTTCGATACCTACGACACGATCTCTCGCAATCGACAACCTCGAGATAAGCGTTATAAACCGTACGAAAACTATTTCGTGTACGTTATTGGACTATATAGTTTATATATCTCTTTCTCTCTATCACTCTCTCTCTCTCTCTCTCTCTATCTCTATCTCTTTCTAATAATTTTTCTTTTCTCTTTTTCCCTCTCTTCCTTGTCAGAACATAAATCCAACGATTTAGAAAAGACACCTAGAAGGTAGATATTACTTAAGATCGTATATCTTAATACCGGTGTAATAATGATCGTTATTATCGAGTATTCGATTCGTAATATAAAATAATATAATCGGTTCGTAATCGATCTCGAAAATGTCGTCGTTGTTTATTTTACTCCTTTTTGTTTCCCTTTCTTCCTCGTTGTTTCTATTTTCGTTTCTTCGTTCCTTTTCGTTTTCCTCGAAAATAATAACCTTCGATATACAGGCACGTGTACACACACACACACACACTATGTGTACACACATAGACACATACGAGATATCTAATACCCGATTCGTATAGTTTCCCCTTTTTTTTTTTAATGTTCGCTGCGTAAACGGTCGGCAGATGTTAGGCTTTGCTCGGGGAAGAAGAAGAAGAAAAAGAAGAAGGTGTAGAAGTAAAAGGAGAGAAAAGGAAAGAGATAGAGAGAGAGAGAGAGAGAACAAAAAATAAAATAAGAAAAAAGGAAGAAAAGAAAGAAAGGAAAACAACGTGGAAGAAGGAGATAGCGATCGAGATCGATTCGTCGTAATTAGGTCGCTTGGCAGGCAGGATCGTCACGGTCGAAAAGGCGGGAAAATCCTTTTATTGCGACGTACCAGGAAAGCGATCGTAAAACAGAAAGCTTATGATAAACTCGCTTAGCTCTTGTGGATATCGTCTATAGGAAATGAAATATCATCCAATTATTAATGTTTTCAATGGGTCTAAGAGCTCTACCGAGAGGAGGATCGTCGTTCTCAACGTATCCGATATAATAAGGAGCAAATAGAAAAAAAAAGAATGAATATAAAGAAATTAATAAATTAGAACAAAAAAATTAAAAGAAATAAAAAAAAAAGAAAAAGAAAAAGAAAGAGGAAACGTAATAAAAATGTAAGTCGTCGAGAGAGAACGTGGAATCGTCCTCGAATGTGTCGACGAAATAAAAGAAGAAGAAAAAAAGAAGAGGATGATGAAGCTGAGCGAAAACAAAATCGCAATAAAGTCGAATAAGGGAATCGTTGACAGCGAACGAATGCGTTTGGATCGATTATATCTCCATACATAAATACATACATACATACATACATACATGCATATATATATGCATATCCGAAGACATTTTATTCGTCGCTAATTAAATTTCTCATTTTAAAATAAAAACGTAGAGATTAGATCGTGGTGTTAAATAATAATACATAAATGAGCGATCCTGTACTCGTTGATAGATTTGTGAGAGAAAATTTAGCGAAGAAAGCAACGTCCATAATCTCGATCTAACTATCTGCCTATCTTACACCTACTCCCCTCTTCATCGCGGTTAAAGACAATAAAATGCAAAACATTGGAAAGGAGGTTTTATTGTTAGCGAAACTGGGACCGCACGCGCTGCACACCTACGGCATATAACTGCCCCTATGGAGTCGGAACATCAATCAAAATTAAGGCCCGTATTCATAGATCGATGCTCGAGATCTTTCTACACGAATATGCCCCACGCTTCCTTCGAGCGTTCTTAACTCGTTGATTATGAGATATATACGTGTATATATATATGTGTGTGTGTATATATATATATACATCTCTCCGGCTCTCTCTTTCTCTCTCTCTCTCTCTCTCTCTCTCTCTCTCTCTTGTACGTACTATACGTGGAAACTGCATACAAATTCGTCTATTCATAATTCTACTTTCTTAATTTGCCTTGTCCTCTAATTAACGTAACGAACGATAAAGCGAATTACATAAATAAGTGTCTTAAGGGCTATGATGATCATCAACGCGTACGCATTTTCTACTGAAATAATCGACGATTAAAGATTCGATATATATACATACATACATACATACATACATATATATATATATATATATATATGTATGTATGTATAAGTATAATTCTATATATGTATAATATTCTTGTTCACGAGCAACAGATATGACGTAACGTTAAACATTGTTCCGATTGCGTCAACGGATAATTGCGTGACGAATAAATTACGGTGACTAAATATCTACGAAGAGAGAAAGATAGCTGCTCGTCACCATGATCGAGAAACTAATGTAATGCGTTATGATATATCCATCTTCACGCTTATCGGAGCAAAACGTATCGATGAGATAGAGGAACAAGAAGAGGAACAAAAAGAAGAAGAAGAAGAAGCGGATAAAAAAAGAAGAGAGAGAGAGAGAGAAAGAGAGAGAAAAAAAAAGGAAGAAATAATAATAATAAAAATTGTTTTCTCTTCATCGAGAACGACAAAACACACGAGGAAACGTATAATGGATGTAATAACACATTTAAGCTACCTATCTATTTGCGGTTTGTCTATACCTCCCTCCCTCCCTCCCTCCCTCCCTCCCAACCTCCCTCTCACGCCCCACCCCTATACGAGAGATAAAAAGAGAGAGAGAGAGAGATTACATAAAGCAAGATATACGCACGTCGTTTCCCTTAGCTCAGGTTAATTAACCACTCCTGATGCAATTACAGTGAGTGAACATCTTTAGGAGTAAAAAAAAAAAAAAAAAAAGAAAAAGAAAACTCTGCCGAGCGCAGAAACGTTGGCGAAGCACGAACTAGACTCAATTAGAAGAGCATTCCCATTCGATGGGGAAGAAAAAAAAAAAAAAAAGAACGAATAAAAAGAAAAATAGAGAAAGACTATACGAATGAACGAATGAACGATGATGACAAAATCGACGAGAGTGAGACGATGGTAAAAATAAAAGAGATAAATATTATAAGGTTTAAAGAGGGAAAAGGAAAGTAAAGTAAAGTAAAGTAAAGTAAAGTAAAGTAAAGTAAAGGAAGAGGAATGAAAATAAACGTCTCTCTCACCTTGACTGTGCTCACCAGCGTCGAAGGTCTTGCTCGTCATCTGGAACAGAGCGTCCAAAGGACTACCCTGCCCAGTACTTCTTTTCCCATTCTGTCCAGGCTGAGAGTTAGTATGATGCTGAGAACTCTTTTTCTTGAATTGCTGTTGTTGTTGGTGTTGTTGTTGTTGTTGTTGTTGTTGATGTTGATGTTGGTGCTGTTGTTGTTGTTGCTGAAGAGCCGCCGCGTGTAGTCCCGGATGAACGGCGTGGTGTCGTGCCGCGTGATGATGATGATGATGATGATGATGGTGATGATGATGGGCGAGAGGATCGGGACTACCCGAATCGGATACAGAACTTCTCCCGGACGAGGAGGAACTACTGAGTGGTGGCTCGCTTATCGTACTTGACATAGACGCCAATGACATGCCCATCAAGGACAAGTCTCTCGTGCTTGTGTTCGTCGAATGATTGTGATGGTGTAGGTGATGATGATGTAGCTGATGTTGCAGATGCTGTTGTTGTTGTTGTTGTTGTTGCTGTTGCTGTTGCTGTTGTTGCTGTTGCTGTTGATGATGATGATGATGATGATGATGATGAAGATGTTGACGATGACCGTGAGTAGTATCCACCGTGTCCCAGGGTCTAACGATTTTCGCTTTCGGCCGATGCGACAGTATATCCAATATACTGAACGATTTAACGCCACGCTCGTTGCTATCGCGTTCGCGTTCCTCCTCCTCGTCGGAATGTTGCATCTGAACCATTTGCAAACGTTTCAACGGCTTAAAGTAATCGTCGGTTGCACCGGCGGTTGCCGTATTACCGTTGCCGTTGGTTCTACTATCAATTTCTTCCTCGTCCTCCTCCTCCTCCTCCTCCTCCTCCTCCTCGTCCTCTCTCAATGTCGTTACCGAATCACCTCCACTACTCTCGTGAGTCCTTATCGAGCTTCTACCGTTGGACGTTCTATAATCGCTATTCCTTGACGAATAATTGTCCTCACTGTCCATCGCGGAATCCGTCCTCGCGTATCCCACTCTCCTTGGGCTCAAACGTTCAACGTAATCATCCCTCGAGGATGTTAATCGATCGTCGCTCTCCGTGGAAGACGCGACAACTACCAACGGCAACGGGCTCGGACAACCGACAGAAATGACGTCCTCGTCGTCCTGTACCTCACTGCCGCGACACGGTGAACCTCTGCAAGGTGTCCGTCGGTGGCCGGGCGAGCCAACCAAACAGGAGGCGGCCGTCGTGCCGCTGGAAGACACGGTCGTTGACGGTGACATCGTATACGATTCCGTCATCTCCGTCGTGCACATGATTCTTTTATATCTTTTATTAACTTAATAATATGTCCTCGCTTTTCTCTCTCTTTCTTTTTTTT
>OU427001.1:7698264-7710764 GCA_911387935.1 Dolichovespula saxonica
AGAATACGAACGAACGAACGAACGAACGAACGAATGATCGTGAAGTTTCCCTAAAATCGTGATCAATTTTTAACGATCGAAATGAACGACAGATAAATAGAGAGAGATAGAGAAAGAGGCCGAGTAATAGAAGAGTGCCCTCCTCCCCTTCCACCTTCCAACGAAGTTTAATAATCCATATCCCAACGAGGAAGAGAAAAGTGGCACGCCATGTCTACTGTTATCGTCATTGAACTGTTAAATCACTCTCGGGCTTCTTAGGATTCGCGTATCCTGTGCTCGATTGCCCGCGACCCGATCATCAATTGCATCGGTCGTTTACGTTCCTTACCATCAAACCCGATTGGTTCTTTGTAACACGGAAAGGATCCACCGATCACGATGGATTACTTCCGAGAAAGCCAATGTCGACGAATCGTGGACGACGACGACGACGAAGACGACAACGACGACGAGACGAAAGAGGAGGAGGAGGAGGTGAAGGAGGTGAAGAAGGTCGAGGAACGAGGTACGACGAGGAGGAGTAGAAGGAGGAGGATGATGAAGAATAAGAAAAAGAAGATTACCAGAAGGAGGATACGAAGGATGATAACCACGAAAGGATCACTCGTCCGTGGCAACGACGTTACGAAGATATCTTGCTCGAATGTTATATTATAAAGACTATTACCTACGATCCTCAGGGGCCTCTCTCTCTCTCTCTCTCTCTCTCTCTCTCTCTCTCTCTCTCTTCTTACATATACATATAACGTACATAGATAGATACCACAGGACGCAGCTCCGTTTTACTTTTATACGAACGCGTACACACGTTCGCGAAGACGACACCTACACAGTACCATACACATGCCTATCCTCTAACCGAGAATCGATTTAACCGTGTAATTGTAGCAATCTCGTCGACAACGAAGAACGATGTCCAGGGCACTCGAAAATATTTTCCATCTCTCTATCTCTCTCTCTCTCTCTCTCTCTCTCTCTCTCTCTCTCTATCTATCTATCCATCTCTATCTAATATAACTCTGTCTCCGTTTATATCTCTATTTATACCTTTTTATCGTTCCTAGACTTTTAAATCCTGTCTACTTTTCTCTCATCATACTCCGTCGTACTCTTCCGAGTAGATCAGATCAGATCAGATCAGAGCAGAGCAAAGCAGAGCAGAGCAGAACAGAACAGAACGGAGCAAATGTCTTCCATCTTCCCGTTTCCGCGTATCACGTCGGTATCGCTGTACCTACACTTTCCCGCCGACGTAACAATTTCAACGTTGGCTTACGATGCGGTTCGAATACGTGACTAGAAGTAGCTACTGTTCTCCATCCGTTTTTCCCCTCCACCGCCTCCCACCGCCTCCCACCGCCTCCCCCTATTTCTAATTCGCGAGTAATGAGAAACGATTTCAGATACGTTTTTGAATTTCATCGAAAATTATCGAACGCTACTAGCGATCTCTTCTTCGTCGGTTGTTTTTTTACTCCTTCTTAAAAAAAAAAAAAAAAAAATAAAGAAGCGAAGAAAATTAAAAATGAAACGAAAAAATAAGATAAAAGATAAAAGAAATAGGAAAGGAAGAGGCGATAGAGTTCCGTGAAAAAGAAATAAAGAAGATAAGAGGAAATGAAAAAATAGAAATACTTATAACATAAGATTTGTATGAACGTGCAAGACCAATTGCAAGAGAAACTTTTTCTCTCTCTCTCTCTCTCTCTCTCTCTCTCTTTCTCTCTCTGCGTTGGTCCACCTTTGCAAGGACTGTAAAACTATCCGTCGGAATCGTCCCTTATTGCCGTGCACGCGAAACATCCAACCAGATAAAGAGAGAGAGAGAGAGAGAGAGAGAGAGAAAAAGAGAGAGAGAGAGAGAGACTCTTTTTATATTTGCCTTGGCAACCATCAGTTCCCTCCCTCCCTCCCTCCCTCCCTCCCTCTCTTCTTTCCCCCATCCCGTTCGATTCTCTCCCTTTTCTCTTTCTACCGGCTCGAAATCAAGAGCGGGCCTCGAAATCAGAAACGACGAACAAGAACGGCAAAGGAAAGAAGAGAAATAAACTGTATACCCATACAAGAGGGCGAAGCAAGGGAGCGAAAGAGTGAAAAAAAAAGAAAAGAAAAGAAAAGAAAAGAAAAGAGAAAAGAAACGAAACAGAGAGAGAGAGAGAGAGAGAGAGAGATGGAGAGACGATAAAAAAAAATATGAGAAAAAACAAAAAGACAAGGAGAAGGACGAAGGAGAAAAGGAAGAAAAAAGAGAAGGGTATCTGTCTTTTCCTTGTCTCCTCGATGGATTAGTTTAAAACCCTTCGCGTTTGTGATTGCATGCTCACGTCCTTCCGAAAAGCGAAATCGGTAAAATCTTTTTAGTGTCCTCTTAGCTTCAATTTAGCGAGCAAGCGAACACAACGGAGAAAGATAGACAAAGATAGATAGATAGAGAGAGAGAGAGAGAGAGAGAGAGAGAAAGAGAGAGAGAGGTTCTCTCAACACCCAGGGAACAACACAACAACCGGTCGTACCGGGGCAACAAGTTGGAGGAGAGCCGAGAGACCGGAGTCCCAAGATCCTTCGCGTCCAATCCGTATATACCACCTTTTCTCTCTCTCTCTCTCTCTCTCTCTCTCTCTTTCTCTCTCTTTATCTATCTATCTTTCTCTTCCTTCTACGTTCGACCTTCCCGTCGGCTTTTCTATCCCGATACAAAGAGGCGCGAGCGAGCCTAATTATTATGATAGCTCGCCACTGGATTCTGTCGGTCCCTTTGATCTGCCGCCGTTTAGCATGATCCCCCGATATTTAGGTAGGCCCCGTTGTGTCCCTCTTTCCGACTCTCTGCCACTCGCCGCGGTGGTGGGTTCTCTCTCTCTCTCTCTCTCTCTCTATCTCTCTCTTTCTCTCTCTCTCTCTCTATATATATATATATATATATATATATATATATATATATATATATATATATATATATCTCTTCTCGCTCGGCTTCGGTACAGTGGGGAGTGTGTGCGGTTGGCTCTCTTTGCCGTTTACGTAAACGGGGTGGGGGTAAAGATCAGAGTGGGGATGAAGCACGAGGGCGGATCGTCGGATACCGGAGTAGTACGATCGTTGGTGGGACGCGAGAGGTCCATGGTTATAAACCATTCATCAATGAGCATTTTTTTTCGGAAAATTTACAAGTTCCTCTTTCTCTCTCTCTCTCTCTCTCTCTCTCTCTCTCTCTCTCTCTCTCTCTCTCTCTCTCGCTTGGTTTCGGCCTCTTTCTTTCTTTCTTTTTATACGGCGTTCGCATAGCCCATCTTTCTTTATCCCACTTCTTCGTTCTTTCCGTTCTTCCTCGAGAAGCAAGAGGACGATGAGGATGAGGAGGAGTATGAGAAGAAGAAGAAGAAGAAGAAGAAGAAGAGGAAGAAGATCGTGGACCACACGTGAACACGCAGGTAACGCTCCGACGAGCTATTAGTCTCGGGATAACCGGAGATCGAATTTTTAATTGATTATTTGATGTATATCTCACGGCGATCGCTCTTTGTATTTACGTCCTATCGTCCTATAGTCCTACAGTCCTATCGTAGTACAGTCCTATAGTCCAATAGTCCAATCGTCCAATCGTCCAATCGTTCGTCGTCGTTCCACAACTTGTTTTTTTCTCCTCTTTTCGTTTTCTCTCCTTTCCCTTTTCGATTATTTCTCGTCCGTGGAAATAAAAAAGGAATTTATCCGGTGTAGGACGGAGATTTTCTACCCACTTACCCATGCGCGTATCAAAGGTTTCGTAGTTTCTTAGTCTCCGTCTCCGTTTCCGTTTCCGTTTCCGTTTCCCCGGTAACCGAGTTCAGAACGAGAGACTACTAAATCGTTAGTCTTTAAAATTCCATCACGCGAACCCTGGATCCTTCTTCATCTTCTCTTTCGTCTCCAATACCTATAGATACCCATATAAATACATGCATACATACATGCAACATACATACATACATATATATATATATATATATATATATATATATGCATAACCTATTTACTTGACGTTTACCTGCGCATATACATTTTCTTCTCGTTTTCAGTGCTCGGAGTCCATCACCGTCTTCGTCCACCTCGTCGTCGTACTATCGTATAGTATCGTATCGTATCGTATCGTATCGTTTGCCATCGATACAACACGCCATTCTTCTTCTTCTTCTTCTTCTTCTTCTTCTTCTTATCTTCGAGCTTATACCAAGCGAACACGTTCGATTCTCGTCTGAAAACCGAACTCGATAACAGCCGAGGTCTGGCAAGCGTGTAATTTTCCACCGCTTATCCAACCAACCACTCTACGACCGGGATCCATTCTCTTGTCAGATCGGGCCGAGTCACGGAAGGTGTGAGGGGACAAAAAAGTCTCGGGTGGGAGAGCAAGAGAGAGAGAGAGAGAGAGAGAGAGAGACAGAGAGAGAGAGAGAGAGAGAAGGAGAGAGGGGTAGGAAAGGGGGATAAATCTCGTTACAGCTCTCGAGATACATCCTTCGTAATCGAGCACGGCACACGGTGCTTGCGCAGCTTGCTTCCACGATGCGCCGTGACGACGGACGCTAATAGCGTTCGCACGACACCTTTCGAGAGTAAAGGAGACTCGTCACGAGAAAAAGTAAGATAAAGAGTAAGATAAAGTAAGAGAGAGAGAGAGAGAGAGAGAGAGAGAAAGGTCATGCCATTGCATTGTTACCAAGTTCCTATCGCACACTCAACGCAGTCTAGAGAAATTTTAATTCGTCGTTGGATTTTTCTCGAACGATTACTTTCGAAAAGAAAAAAAAATAAACATAACCGACCAAATTCGATGAAAAAAAAAAATAATAATAAATAATAATAATACGTAAATATATAAATGACGAAACGTTCCGTAGGAGATGCAGTTAATTCTTAAATTCGTTGAAAGATATAAGCATATTACTGTCTATCCACCGTCTACAAAACTCGTAACGATAGATAAAAAGTCATCGTCGATGATCAATTCTACGATAAATCGTTAACTAACGTTTATCCGTCTACGTTTCGAGAGATATCGAAAGTCGTTTTTTAGATAATTTTCTCTCTCTCTCTCTCTCTCTCTCTCTCTCTTTCTCTCTGGCTTCTTTTTTTCTTTTTAATTTTTTTTTTTTCTCGTCGAGACCCATTAACCATCCACGCAGATTATCTACGTTTGCGCGGACACTTTATTCTAACTCGATTATATATTCTTACGTCCACGTAAAATAATATAATAGACTATGGATCATTAGAGAGAGAGAGAGAGAGAGAGAGAGAGAGAAAGACATACATACATACACACATATATATATATATATATATATATATAAATATATGTATATATTTATAATGCATTAGAGAATTATGATATCTATTTATTAGATACGACAAGATGTACCCAACTTAAGCGTAATTGACGAGAAGTCTAGAGACAGGTCACGCGAAGGTACTCTTATGGCAAAGGTCGCTGCCACGGCAAAGGCTCATGAACGTTTCGCATCGCTCGTTTCCTCTTCGTACGCGCGCGAACAACAACAGCAGATCTATCCTATATGTGTTGTCACAGATACACGAAACACACGTACACGTACCACGCGTAAACTCACACATACCCGATTTACTTGTTTCTATATACTTACGCATAAATATTCGATCTCCCTTCTAGTCTCTTCGATTTCGATTTGAAACGTTCAACGCTTAATATACCGAAATACTTAAGTATAAGTAAGTAATTGTGATACGTCCGTGAATTAAAAAAAAAAAAAAAAAATACGAAGAGAAAAATCTGATCATCCAATCTCTCTCTCTCTTTCTCTCTCTCTCTCTCTCTCTCTCTCTCTCTCTTTTTGTTTTTATTCCCCGTATTCTTCGATCGATCGAACGTGGGCATCGAACGATATCTCGTACTTACACACGTACTTACTTACAACACACAATATCTACCTACTAACCATTAAACTCATTCGTCTCGGGAGACCGATCCTACATTGATGCGTGACCAAAGCCAGGTTATTGTTTAACACCGCCCTTTCCCTCTCCGATCCCTCCGCCTCGTCTCCTCTCAAACCTCATTTTCCTTCTTGCAAATTCGAATAAATAAATCGATAGATAAGTATAAGGTACTTAATAATGGTACAAACGACATCGTTCCACGGAGATCATCGGATCCGATCTCTTATTAAAATTTTATATTAAAATAATAAAATTTTTTTTATAAAATTTTATATATATATACATACATATATCTTTCATTCACACATACACACGCACATATTTGTTTTCGATAATACGAAAAAAAAAAAAAATTAAAATCCCGAGCGTTCGAACGACGACGTGCAATCGAAAATAATGAATTCTCTGAGGTAAAAAAAAAAAAAAAAAAGAAATTTTCAATGAATAAATCACTTAATGGATGCTCACTTACTTACTCATTTAGATAAGTACTTATTTACTACTTACATACGTAGATACTTATTATCATTATCAGTTTATAATCGAGCGGAAAACGTCGATGCAAGACCCGTGCAAACGATTTTCCTTCTTGAAACGAGGAACGATAGAGAGATGGGGTAGGATAGTGGGGAATATACACTCTCTCTCTCTCTCTCTCTCTTTCTATTTTCTCTCCCACCAGTATTACAAACTCGTATAGGTATATATATATACACGCACGCACGCACGCACACATATATACACATCGTATACACACACACACACATATATATATTTAGTCCCTCGTACGCGTCGAACCCCTCTCGACCCAGTAGAAACATAATTCTAGCCACGCCTATCGTCGATCCTCCCTCTTTCTCTCTCTCTCTCTCTCTCTCTCTCTCACATACACACACACACACGTACTATTCCTCTCTCTCTCGTACCAACGGCCTGGAGGTTATCGTCATCGTACGGTCTGTCTTTCTTCCACTCATAAGATACTCGCGTTCGTCCCTCGTGACGTTCCGGTCTACCAATCCGCTCACTACTTCTATATTGGACTCCTCCTATGCGAGCTTACCATTGGTCGCTTCATTTTCGCCGGCCTTTGAAGTCTCACCTTTGAAGAGACCGATTTATACCGTACGTGATGTTTAAACCCTCCCCACCCCTCTCTCTCTCTTTCTCTCTCTGTCTATCTCTCTGGCTATGTCTTTCTCTTTCTCTCTCTCTCTCTCTTTCTGGAGTACTTACATGAGCAAACTTTCTCGCTCTTCGTTAGATTTCCTATGGTTCTCTCTCTCTCTCTCTCTCTCTTTTTCTGTCGGAAAATTACGGAGGGATTCGTACGATGTAGGGTGGTGCTTTACGAAACTACCCTCCCCCTCCCGCCACTCGTCCATCCTATAACACGAGAGAATCCTCATTCTCAACTGTACGTATAAAGAATTCGTAAGCAAACGGATTTATTTGCAACCACGTTGATTTAACGAGATCGGATGAAGATATCGAACGTTACTAGATCGACTTGAGTTTAATTTATCGTACGCCCACGCCCCCCTCTGCCCCTAACCCCTCTCCCTAAGAGAGTTCACATCGATCCTTCATCGCGAAAGATGCCGAGTTAGTCCTTCATCGAAAATATAAGGAAGATGAATAAGTTGATTGATGAATAGATAAAAAAAAAAAAATAAATTACAAAGTGTAACTATCAGCGGAATCGTGATTTCCGCGTTTTCGTGAGTCAGATAATTAATTAATTATCCATCCATCCATCCATCCATCCATCCATCCATCCATCCATCCATCCGTTTATCCATTTAACGAGTAAAACTAAGAAAGAAAAAGAAAAAATAAAAACGCCAGAAGAAGCGCCAGAAATGACGTGGCTGTTAAAGAAAATTTTAAAGATGGGTATTTATCTGTCCGTCTATCCGTCCATCCAATTATCCATTGATCCTCGTTTGAAACGTAAGGATAAAAAAAAAAAAAAGAAAAAGAAAGAGAGAAAAAAAAATGGAACGAGCTCCAGGAAAAGGACGGGACCGCTTAAGAGGAATTATTGGATACATTAGGTAGGCGAGGTGAACCTTTTGCGGCTCGTCGAAGTAAATACTTACCCGTAGGTCGGAGTCCTTCTCGGTTATACAAGGAGCGCGAACAATGTTGCTTCTCTATGGCCGCGACCAATCGGACAAACGATCGTTTGCATTGTTATACCTTGGCGAAGGTGTCGGACCCACCAAAAAGAAATCGCTTATTAGCCACGCGACGACCCTCGATAGAAAACTAAAATACTTTTGTTGCGTTCGAATGCGACTTTCTCGGTCCTGCCATTCGGAATCCTGCCATGGAAAAACAACGAGACCGTGAACGTCCTTCGTCGGAAAGAGAGAGAAGGGAAAAAAGAGTGGCAAGGAGTAGGAAGAAAGAAACGAGAAGAGAAAGAAATAGAAAAGTAAGGAAAAAAAAATGAGATCCGATAATAGGATCCAATTCCAAAAAGTATTTTTATCGATATACGTGGCGAACTTGTTTCTTCTTCTGTTTTGTTCGTTTCGTGAAAAAAAAAAAGAAAAGAAAAATTAACGTCATCATTATTTTCTTCTACAAAACAACCTCGTTTATCTCTCTTTCTCGTTCTCCTTTTTTATTTACTATTTAAAACTTTTCGCGAGTTAACAACACCTGACCGATCTAACGATACCTATCTGTAATTACTAACGAAGATGATGTCGTTGGTTTTTTAATGAAAATCGTAACGAATAATTAAATGCGATTATAAATAATTACAAAAACTACAAGAACTTTTGTAAATATATAAATAGAGAATCCTTTTTTTTTTCCATGATCAAATCGTAACGGAGAACTGGATGATTAAAAAAAAAAATACAAAAAGAATTACCACAAAAAGACGCGTATAAAAAAAAATAACGCATCGTCACATGCACTCGCGTTATAGCCGTGTAATATCCGATTGCATAACATGACGTAAAATATTTGCATATCCACGTTGGACGTAACTTTATCGATCGATCGCGATGAACGTTCGAAGATCGAAATCGATCGAAGATATACGTTGAAGTTATATACCTCGTTGAAAAGAAAAAAAAAAAAAACAAACAAACAAAATATATTATAATAGACAATTGAAATCGATAAAGAGATAATTGCCATTTGTTGTTCGAAATTGCTCCAGCGATTTTATTCGTTAATAAAAAAATCGTAGTAGGTCTTTTAGAAAGTAACGAAAATAAATTCATTGTCGATCGTCGTTAAAGAGATTCGCGATACTTTTTCTTCTTCTTCTTCTTCTTCTTTTTCTTCTATCGATTTAAGTAAACCTTTCGACGCCATCTTGCTCGTGCGAGACGATAATATAGCGGACGACGCGTTGTCGACGAACGAATGGTAGCGAGAGAGAGAGAGAGAGAGAGATAGAGAGAGAGATAGAGAGAGAGAAAGAGAGAGAGAGAGAGAGAGAGAGAGTGTAGGTAGGTAGTTCGTAAAGTCGAGTTTGCCATCGAGTCCGTCGTATATACGCTGCTTACCCTCGCGAGGGCAAAAGGAATCCGTGCTTCATCGTCCGGAAGTGATTCGATACGAGAGACTTCAGGGACGGCTGACGGAAGAAGTAGCAAGGGAGGTGACAAATCGAATCTCGATTCCGTAATGGTGGATTAGAGAAATTCTTTTCAACGTTCCGATCGATATCCGTTCACTATTTATACCTTCCTCTTTTCTCTCTATCTCTCTCTCTCTCTCATCTGTATATATATATATATATATATATATGTATATGTAGCTATCTATAAAGCATCGAATGATATAGTTAAATAATTAGTAAATTATTTCTTCAGATAGACGTGTTGGAATTTTTCAATGATATGTATATATATATATATATATATATATATATATATATATATATATAATATACAGGTATGTAAAAATATATAATTATATTAAATAAATAAATGAATATATATATATATATATATAGACATATATTCATTTATTTATTTAATATAATTATATATTTTTACATACCTGTATATTAATATATATTAATGTATATTTAATGTATATTAATATATAAAAATATATAATTATATTAAATAAATAAATGAATATATATATATATATATATATATATATATCTAGACATATAAATTTGAATATAAACGTTTCTTATATATCCATCACTTTTATATCTCTCAACTTTTGGTACGATCGATCTATTTGAAAGAAAGAAAGAAAGAAAAAAAAAAGGGAAAAGAAGAAAAAAGAAAAAGTAAATCGACGTTGATTATTACGTTTTTCCCGACGTTAAAAGGGACAAAAAAAGATTCATCGCATAAACCGTCGATTATAACTATGAAAACGAATTGATCATTTTATTGTATCGATCGCGTTGCGAACAGCCGTCGGCATGTCGAATTTGGGATATCCAATCGTTGACATGTAAATGCGATATAGGCATTCCTCGAAAACGCGCGCGTGCGTGCGTGTGTGTGTGTATGTGTGCTTGTGCGTGTGCGTGTGTTTTTCTTTCTTCCTTTCTTTCTATTTTTCCCTTTCCTCCCATTGTCCCATAACAATTCGAATATTCCCGTCTACGGCTTATAGTCTATCTCTCTACCATTTGGACTTTATGTACGTTCGACACGCTCGTCGTCCACTTATTTGTAGGTAGTATACTACTATGGTGTTAGCCTGGAGGACGGACGTAGACGTAGACGACGAAAGACGATTCCACGTAGTAGAGGTAGTACGCTATCTACGATTATGGTTGTCTCTCTCTCTCTCTCTCTGTGTGTTCGTAAGGCGTGACCCTGAGTCCGATCGATTTGCGATACTCTTAAAAGAGCGATTCTTCGGTAACCGATGATCCCTACCCTTCGTGTGTGAATTTACACGAGTCTTGAGCGTATAAAAGACTAACGGAAAAAAAAGAAAGAGAGAGAGAGAGAGAGAGAGAGAGAGAGAGAGAGAGACGTGGAAAGAAAAGGAGAGGAAAAGAAAAAACGAAACATCTCAATATATTCCATTTTCTCCGATATCGGAATAAAGATTAAAAAAAGAGAGAGAGAGAGAGAGAAAATGGAGAAAATAAATAAAAGAAAAAGAAGAAGAAAAAAGCAAGATGTTCAAAACTCTCCTGTCAACTCTTCCAACCCAATTTACCCATGGAAATTTGAATTCGATACGTTTCACGTGTTATTATTCGGGTAAATAATATGTATGTATGTGTAATATAGGTTGGTATATCGATTGGTCGAGTTAATTGCTATTACTACTTACCTTCGATATTACGTACGTACAATCGATAATTACAAACCTATTCCAGAAAATGTAGTAGGTATATATCGGCGATTAGATCGGTGGACGGGGGGCTGATAAATTAATCCTTCTTTCTTTTTTTTTTTTTATTTTTTTATTTTTTTTTTTTTTTTAAAGAAACAACGCGATAAGTTCTCGTCGAATGATCCCAAACTCAATTAGTTCGTTTGCGTGAAGATTTTCTAAGTTATATTCGTTGAACGTTAATCATCATCCTACGATCGATAATTCGCGCCATTAGATTCTCTCTTATTTTCAACGATTATCGATAAGGTCGTATCGAACGATAATATAACCAAAGAAAATAAAAAAAAAAAAAAATAAAATAAAAGAAAAAAAACAAAAAGGAAAGGAAATCCTTGTTCGCAAACGTAATTATCGAATACATTCACGCATCACGCGTGTCTCGTCGCAGCAACGAACGAACCGCTTCTCCATCGTGGCTATTAACAAATAATAATGACGAACGAGCGCGATCGCCTCTAGTCACGCCCATCTATATTAAATATATCGTTCGTGTCGTTGCCACCGGTTCGAGAACTCATTTTACCACTTAACTATTCATCGTAGAACTAAAAAGTATTCGAACGGGGGTTTTCTTACGCGCATTAATGAACTCACCGTAAGCTTAGATCCTTAAAATCGAGTTTATCGCGTCGTCGTAGAAATGATTGATCGTCGATAAGGCAAAAAAAAAAAAAAAGAAAAAAAAAACTAAATTCTATTTTCGGGCGATCGCGGTAGCCGAGGCTCGTTGGGATTAAAAATATATTTCTTGTGAAAAAAAAAAAAAGAAAATAAATAAAAGAACGATGTGCATCGAAAAAAAAGAAAACAACCGAGCGAATCTTAACGGAGAGCCGATAAAAAAAAATATAAAGATAAACAAAGAGAGAGAGAGAGAGAGAGAGAGAAAGAAATAGAAAAAGGAAAAAATAAGTAACGTACACACAGGCAGATAATAAATAGTAATAATTGATATAGTAATGGAAATTTTTCAAAGCCGAGGCCACTCGATATAAATACATCTTTATTTACGAGCGACCACCATTGGGGAACGACTATTTTATAGCCGAAAAACCGGGACTTACGTACATAAATACGTATATACGAGTACGACGGATTCACTGACGTAACAACAAAAACGATGATGGTCTACACGTCGTCCTAACGGTGGGAAGACGTCGGACGAGTCTCCCTCGAAAGAATCCCCACTC
>OU427001.1:7713264-7728264 GCA_911387935.1 Dolichovespula saxonica
AGAATTCATGGGAGTTTTCTAAAGAGGCATGCAGCGGGTGTTATGGCAATTCGAATAATAAAATAATAGGAAACAAACGAAGAGAAATGAGAAAGGGAAAGAGAGGAGGAGAGAAACAACAACAACGACGACGACGACGACGACGACAACAACAACAACAACAACAACAACAAAAAGAAGACGAGAAAAGAAAAAGAAAAAAGTTCAAATCGAGAGCTTCCTTTTAGCGCGGGGTTGGTGGGATGGTGGAAAGGTGAGGAGGGGGTGGGAGAGGAAAGAGGGAGGGAGGGAAAGGGAAAGGAAGAACCAAGAAGAAAGATGCGAAGATGCAAGTAATCTTTTTTTTTTGTCTTTTTTTCATTTCTTCAAAGAAACTATCTATCCAACGATCAATATTGTACCGTTCGAAGTATACCTACGCAAGTATACAACATAGGATATTTTAGGGCCGTCCCAAGAGAGAGAGAGAGAGATAGACAGAAATAGAGAGAGAGAGAGAGAGAGAGAGAGAGAGAGAGAATCGCCGCGAACCACGTTTCACTATTAAACTGCACATTGCACTGTGCACTGTGTTCGAGCGCTCTCTCACAAGAGAGATAGAGTTAGAGAGAGAGAGAGAGAGAGAGAGAGAGAGAGAGTTAGAGAGAGATAGAGAGAGAGAGAGAGAGAGCGCACTCTACTCACTGTATGGTCGCCATACGACGGGTCATAAATTCCGTATGTATTTCCTGTTGCGGTTACTGGCGCATTTTGCGGCGAAGCAGTTGCAGTCAAACCAACATGGCGAAGTGTAGAGTGATCTGGCTAATCGATCCCCTCGAGATGGATACGATATTCGAAATGACCCTTTCAACAGAGGACGCTCGTAAACACGAACAATAAATACCTCTACGGCTTCCGATAGGACTTTCTTCTTCTTCTTCTTCTTCTTCTGCTTCTTCTTCTTCTTCTTCTGCTTCTTCTTCTTCTTCTTCTGCTTCTTCTTCTTCTTCTTCTTTTTTCTCTTATCTTTTTCGCTCTTATCCGATGGATTCTTCTTCCTCCATTATTCCCCCCGGGAGATATTTATTCTCGCGAGACGTCATTGTCGAAAAGAAAAGAGATATTAAAAGGAACAATGCCGTCGATGATGTCTCTTAGAAAAATTTTATGCTACAAAAAAAAAAAAAAAAAGAAAAGATAAGAAAAATTTCATCGTCTTTGTCATATCAAATTTTGATTTCCATCCTCCGATACGAATCGTTAAATACGTATATATATATAAGTACATTTAACGCGCACACACACACACACACTCACAAATATATATATATATATATATATATATATATATATATATATATATATATATATATAAAGAGAGAGAGAGAGAGAGAGAGAGAGAGAGAATGAGAGACGCGTTCTCTCGTACCTATACACAACCATCTAAATTACGTCTAAACTTTAGCGTGACAGCAATACTAACTCAAACTTATCCCAATCTATATATATACTCATTTACATACATACATACATACATACATACATACATAAGAAACATATAAACTTCCTTCTGTCGTGCTTGAAATTGTCGAGACCAGTCCCTCCCTTTCCTCTCCACCACCCTCCCCTCTCTCTCTCTCTCTCTCTCTCTCTCTCTCTTTCTCTCCAAAGGTTCACGGCAAACTACAAAAGATGCTCGATTCTCTTCTCCTCTCTCTGAACAGTCAATCGGAGCTCCATTTAGGCTCCATTTAGCTCGAATCAGTTTCACTAACCACTTTTCGAGAGGGGTGGCTGAAGTCTTTCGAAAACGAAGGATCGTGAAGAACGTCTACTCACTCTATCTCTCTCTCTCTCTCTCTCGCTCTCTTTCTATGGATTTTCGTTCGTGAGTTTTCGACGGTCTCTACTTGATGCCCCTTTACAAAAGAAACGGACGTTCCATCAATTTTCCGTTCCGGGGCTCGCGCCCCGTCCTTGATTTGACACACCTCGAGTACACGGACAGTAGAATCGTAATGACATCTAGCCCTGTCGTTTCTCTACATCTCTTTCTAACTTTTATATATATATATATATATATATATATATATATATATATATATATATATATATATTTATATACGTACGAATGTATGTGTGTGCATGTATGTACAAAGCACCCTCTCTCTCTCTCTCTCTCTCTCTCTCTCTCTCTCTCTCTCTCTCTCTCTCTTATATTTTTCTTTCTCTTTATCGTGATCCTTTAAACTTGGCTGCCAAAGCCAAACGACATCGTGGTGAATTCGTCATGCTCCGGGGAACTCGATCGCTTGAATACGTTCGTTGATGACTTGATATTGTCGACCAGAGAGAGAAAGAGAGACAGAGAGAGAGAGAGAGAGAGAGAGAGAGAGAGAACGGGCACACGCTGGAAGCCCGTCCTTTTGTATTGGAAATCGTTCGTCTCTCATCGCCTAGCTGACTTTTACCCGGTAACTTTCTTCTTCCTTCCTTTTTTCTTTCTTTTTTCTTTTTTTTTAATCCCTCACTATATTCCTATAACGAACATAAAACGTCGCCAATGGGATAGATCGTGCGACCAATTATCGACAAAGGGAATAAGATAAAAAGAAAAAAAAAGAAGAAAAAAAGCAAACGTTCGACTTCTCGACGCTCTACGATTTATCTACGGATCGTTCGATTTGTTTTGCCTTCTTTTTCTTTTTCTTCTTTTCCTTCTCTCTTCTTCCCCTTTTGTTTTCCTTTTTTCTTTTTTTTTTTTTTTTCGATCTAAAAAACAACGCTGTTGCCACGAGAACGGACGCGGTCGTTGATTTTAAAAGACTGTTACATGAATGATAATTGCAAAAAGATAAAGAGAAGGGAAAAGAGAGAGGAGAGAGAGAGGAAAGAGAGAGAGAGAGAGAGAGAGAGAGAGAGAGAGAGAGAGAGAGAGAGAGAGAGTAGAAGCTCGATAATCTTGCAAACGACAAGTCGACGATCAATTCATTCCGCTTATCGTTCGCCGTATTTTTTCTGCGGGTCCACCTGACCTATGACGGTTAGTACTCGATTTTACTGGTCACCACGATTAGATGCGATTTAACGAGAAATGGGAGAGTTTACGAATGTTAAGTCAGAATTGGTTGGGAAAGTCTAGTCGAGTTAACAGTCAAATTAACGTGACCCGTATGAGACGGGAATTTCGTGAGATTGTACGCGATAAGACGGGTAACTTATTAACTCGTTTTCAATCTTTTTTATTCTTTTTTTTTTTTTTCGTTTTTTTCAAAAGGTCGATCCGTCCGCAGGATATCCGTGTAATTACACGGGGAAAATACAAAGAGAAAAGAAAAAAAAAAAAACGAAACGAAACGAAAACGACGAAGGTTCTCGATGATAATATTAATAACCGATGCGTGTACTTGTCCGAAGAAAAATAAAAAAAAAAAATAAAAAAAAGAAGATGAAGAAGAAAAAATTACGCGACGGAAAAAAATGTAAAATCAAGTAACTCCGATTTATCACGATATTAATATATACGTATATGTAATACCTCCAATTAAACGACAGATTTTTCTTTCGAATCATTATAACGAACTTTTAACGAATCCAACGAGATCTTTATAATCGATATTCGATCGATCGATCGACTACTAGGAGAATATTATTCGTTAAATCGATCAACGTATACGTACGTAAACGCAATCGAGACAATATCTTTACGTTTTTCTTACTAACCGAGGAATATAAAAAAAAAAAAACAAAAACAAAAAATCTTTTTTTTCTTCGTCTCTCTCTCTCTCTCTCTCTCTCTCTCTCTCTTTACTCCCTCGTACGCGAGGACGTCGAATACTTTTGCACGCTGCAAATATACCAAAAGTTATTACACTTTAGTGGTACAGAACGTAAAGTAAGTATATAAAAGTAATTCGTGTGTGGCCCGGAGATGGCCGGTTCTTCACCTCGCGAACGAGAAGTCGGTTCCCTTTGATGTTCTGCCTACCCGTGGCTGGTGGGAGTCGGTTCGAGCCCTCCCCTCTCCTCTCTTCGCCCTTTACTTACCCATCACTTCTCCTCCTTCCCCGTTCTTCTTCTTCTTCTTCCTCTTCTTCCTCCCCTCCTTCTCCTCCTCCTTTTCTTCTCCTACTCTACCAGCAGCACCAACCACCACCACCATCACCACCATCACCACCATCACCACCCTTTTCGCTGAAACCCTTTGCGCACCCGACGCACGAACCTTCTTTCTTTTCTTATACTTCTTATATTATTTATATGTATGTATGTATCTATGTACGTACGTATGTATGTATTTACGTATGTATGCATGTATGTATGTATGTATGTATGTATGTATGTATGTATAGTTCCCTTTCCCCTTTCCCTTTCTCACTTAACTCGCAAGGCCCTTTTCCTGTAGGCCTCCTTGCCTCACGCCACACGACTCCTCTTCTTCTTCTTCTTCTTCTTCTTCTTCATCCTCCTCTTCTTCCTCTTTTTCTTCTTTTCATCTTTCGACCTAGGCTATGCGTAAATTTTCGAGAAGCTCTACGACATATGTCCACTCACTCACATATACATACGTGTTCCATACGCGCACGCGTGTGTATTCGCGTACGTACAATGACAGTGGCATCTAAAAATATTCCTCTGTCAAACCTTTGAAACTGCTAGAGTATCCTTTCGAAAAGAAAAAAAAAAAAAAGAAAGAGTTTTTAAAGGGATCTTCCTATTCCTTTTCTCTTTTAACGTTACTCTTTCAATTTCTATACGAATTCGTGACAAAATCCTTCTAGCACGTGTACCGTTCGTATGACGAGTTCGATAAATATAAATTCCAATAAACGAGCATTACGCACTTACGTACGATTTTGCGATCTATGACAGTCGGTAGAGATCGATTATTCGATTTGAGGACAAATAAAAGAGAGATGGTCGCGTTTGAAGAAGATAAAGAAAAA
Organism: Dolichovespula saxonica; assembly: GCA_911387935.1. Lineage (NCBI taxonomy): Eukaryota > Metazoa > Arthropoda > Insecta > Hymenoptera > Vespidae > Dolichovespula > Dolichovespula saxonica. The sequence goes on from OU427001.1 coordinate 7,718,193, forward strand.
AAAAAAATACATGTATACACGTGTGTGTAGCACTTAGATACGTCTATCTCTATGAATAAACCCAATCGTTTAACGTTATACCGTCGATCAGATTGGACGCGTTTGATACGAAGGGAATGAACGAACAAAAAAAAAAAAAAAGAAAAAGAAAAAAAAAATGAAGTTAAATAAATAAAAAAGGAAGAAGGGATAAAAATCCACGAGATTGCTTTCATTAAAGAAATACACGTAGAAAGTAAAATCCCCCGTGCGATTTTATGATGCCAATCGAGTGATACGAATGCAAGGGAACGATTTGCTTTACGATAGTTAAGAAAGATTAGAGTATGAACGCGCGGCCGACGGTCTGTCATTCTCTGATGTTTCAATCGATAGTTCGTATTCAGAGACGGGCAGACCACGCTAAATCGCGTGTGATTAACGACGTGTTACTAATAGTTCCTAGCACGAGAACCGATGTACCTATTTAGAAATCGTATATCCAGCTAATTACTCTTCATTGTATTCGTGTTCTATAACATCCTCCTTTCTCTTCTTCTTTTTCGTCGTCGTCGTCGTCGTCGTCGTCGTCGTTTATAGAACAATGAAATTATCTGAGAAAAATAAATGAGAAAAAAAAGAAAGGAAAGATTCGATTTTATCGCGATAATATTTATCTTTAATAATTAAAAAGAAAAATGATAAAAAAAAAATAGCATTGATGTCATTCAATCGATTTTGATGTCGTCGTCGTCGTCGTTTAGAACAGTGAAATTAAATTGTTTAAGAAAAATGAATGAAAAAAGGAAGGGTTCGATTTTATCGCGATAATATTTATCTTTAATAATTAAAAAAAATTCGTATTGATGTCATTCGATCGTTTTGATGTCGTCGTCGTCGTCGTCGTCGTTTAAAACAATGAAATTAAAATATCCAAGAAAAATGAATGAACAAAAAAAAAAGGAAAGACTCGATTTTATCGTGATTATTTTTATCTTTAATAATTAAAAAAGAAATAAAATAAAATAAAATAAAATAAAAAGTAAAAAAAAAAAAGTGGAATTAATGTGATTCGCTTCTTTTGATATTTATCGAATATATATATATATATATATATATATATATATATATATATATATATATATATATATATATATGTATGTATATATCGTAAGCATCAATGTCGAGTTCCATGAAAAACGTTCGTAAACTTATCGTACCAGGCATAATTGGAAAATGATACACCGCAGGTAAAGGTTCAAGCGAGCGAGATAATTGCTCGTGTAATTTTTAATTTCACGTTACACCGGAATTCCGAATGTAATATCCATCCACTCGCATATCTGTATGCATCTCCACCTTCCGTGATTAATACGCGATCGCATCGATTCGGCGAGAATTTTATTTTTAACAAGTAAACCCCGCCGCATGCATATTTACAATTTCAACGCCGTTAAACTTCGATTCAAGGTCGTAAGACTATCTCGAAAGGATGGGGTTCAACGTTAAACGCACTCGTTAACGAAAATTCTTTTCAGGCGTTTTAAAAAGCATTTTACTCGTGTTCAATCTTTTAATTAATCGGTGTACGTCGGTGCAATTAATCAGAGCTCGTTACGAATAAGAAAATACGATGAATCAGAATAAACGTCGACGATAAATTTGACCGATGAGTTCCTAAAAAAAAAGAAAAAAAAATTAATATTTATATCTCTCTCTAAATTTTTTTTTCTTTTTTAATTAATGTACGATCGATATCGGTATTATTCGGATTAATCGTAATTATTTATCTACTTAAACATTAACATACTTAATATATATATATATATATATATATATATATATATATCATGCATCAAGTAAATAAAAAAAAAAGAACAAAATTTAAACGAAACACCAGGATGGAAAAATTCTACGAAACATGGACGCGTACGCCCTGGGACAACTCAGATCGCCCTTAATTAATACACTCTTTATATAATTTCTTAACTAATTAATGGTAGATACCAATTTAACGTAATCGTCCGTCGATGATGCTGTATAACGATTATTACGTAATTCAACTACTTCGTAAGAAATATTAAAGACACTAATCTACTAATACACGGTCTATACTTGTGATATATGAATTATTATTTTTCTTTTTCTTTTTTCTTTTTTCTTTTTAATCATATGCGTTTATTGAAATATGACCATTCTAATGAGCAATACGAATTGAAATATTTCATGCACGATTCCATTATTAATCCAACAAACTCGCGTAACGTCATGCACGTATATTGCATGGCCTACACGTGCATACACCGAATGAAAAATACATTCATCGACGCAATGACGGTCGCTAAAAATTATGGTATCTCGAAAACTAAACCCACGCTGAGGGATCCTCATAGACACGGGTAACACCTGGGCACAGGCATAAATCAGAATTCAGGCAGCACTGGACAGATGGAAACGGGAATTGGTAAATTAGTAATTGGAAAAAGGTTGAGGAAAATTTTTAATTAAAAAATCATTAGAACTTTTAAATCATTTAGGACCGCGGATTAATGACACTATCCTCCTTTTCTTTTTCTTTTCTTTTTCGTTTCGTTTTTTTTTTTTTCTTTTTCACAAAGACGATCAATTTTTGTGCATGCAATTCGAAATCATCGAAACGTTAAAGAGTCGAAAGATTTTGTTTCTCGTAGCAAACGCTTCCCTCTCGTTTCGTTTTATGAATCGATATTTGTATATTCTACGTAATTTAGAGAAAAAAAAATATATAATAAAGTATATTAACTTTATTATATGTATATCGTACGGTCATGCTCGTGCGAATGATCTATTTAAAAAAAAAAAAAAGAAGAATTTACAACCGGTAATCCCACCACCAACAAAGATTCGTAACTTTCGTTCTCGACATTCTCGAATGAGCACCAGAGGGACTTGACATTTTTTTTTTCTTTTTATTTTTTACAATGATGGTTCCAAAACACTCGTCCACGCTGTAGGTCGAAATTAAAGGAGGTTGATCCGCAGTAGGTCGAAAATGAGGTAGAGCGGACATCGAAGTAGGTCGAAATTGCTATAGGTTGTAATTATCGTAGATATCGAGCGCGAGAATGATCTGGGGGAAGAGACTGAAAAACAAAAAAAAAAAAAAGAAATAAAAAGAAAAATAAAATCAAGTAAACCGAAGGGGAAGAAAAAATACAACGGCTTATATTGATTTCTTTTATAAAAATATTGTAAAACTACCGAACGAATTTTTATACTTGTCGACATTCTTCTTAAGGAAGAAGTATCATAAAAATGATTGATTTCATTCAAAAAAAAAAAAAAAAAAAAGAAAACGTACATGCCAATGAAACGTACGATTAAGGAGAGACGTAATATTTGTCGATACACGTGATATTTGTCGAATCCCAATATTGAGATCTAATCACTCTGCTTGGAACAAAATTAGACACAGATTTATCCGCGATATATTCTTATATTTATTAATTCTTCCCATAATTAATAATTGTACGAGCGTGCGAAAGAAATCTTTTCTTTTCTTTTTTTTTTTTTTGTCGTTTTTCAAAACGATCACGTTAATAAGAAAATTTCATCTTTCGAATGTAATTCCAATTATCGCATGTACCCGATTCGATTCGATTCCATACGATTCCGTACGATTCGATTGGATTCGATTAGATTTTAATCGATAAACGAAATGAACTGACATTAGATCTCACATAGAAGTCCCTACAAAATAATTAACCCCTGCAACCTAATAGATACACAATAAGTCTCGACTGTATTCCACTAACGAACGAAATCTCAACTTCTATCATAGCGGATCGCGACTCGTCCTCGGCTAATTACTTTCGTATCGCGAAAAGTTTCTATCAAAAAAGGAGGATAATAACGGACGCTCGTCTACGGTCAACCTCTCTCTCTCTCTCTCTCAATCTCTCTCTTTCAATCTCTCTCAATCTCCACGACTTCTAATCTCTCACTCTCTCTCTCTCTCTCTCTCTCTCTCTCTCTCTCTCTCTCTCTCTCTCTCTTTATTTATCATTCTTTCTCTGTTCATCGGCCACGGTACACAGAAGCGGTAGAGTTCTAATGACGTTTTCTAATCTCGATTGCCTCGGTGATGGTACTCCACGTCCACGTACAGGCCTTACGGGGGGAAGGGGGAGGGGGTTTGGAGAGAGGGGGGAAAGATTCAAAGGAAAAAAAAAGAAAAACAAAAAAAAAAAAAAGAACAAAAACGAACGAAAAATAGGATTACAAAAAGAAAAAAAAGAAAAGAAAAAGGACGAGGAAAAAGAAATCGCGCGCTAGGCGGGTAGAAATAAGAGGATAAGAGGAAGGATGGGAGAAAGGAGAAAATGAGGAAGATGAATCCTTAATCCAAAGCGTGCACGCTCGTACTTATTTCTCTCTCTCTCTCTCTCTCTCTCTCTCTCTCTTTCTCTCTGTGTGTCTCTGTCTCTCTATCTATCTCTTCCACTCCGTCTTTATCACTCCGTATGAGATTGAATATTTTTTCGTTTTATTAATTGCAACCCACGGCCTTCCCGTCATTACAATGATATTATACTCATTTTTAAAGGCGAACGAAGTTAAGACCGTGTGCACGAGGGTGGTGGTGGTGGTGTGTTAGTGTTGAGAGGAGAGGGTAGGAGAGGAGAGGGGAGGACGAACGGGTTCAGAGGGGAAACGATGGAAGCGAACGGACGACGGGGAGAAGGGATATGGGAGAAAAATAATTTCTTTTTTTTTTCTTTTTTTTCTTTTTTCTAAATCGTTCTCGTTCGATTTTATCGATTTGCGCGACGCAAAAATACGCGTGAATAACGAACGACGCTCGTTCATCCGATTTGTTCTTCTTTCGTTAAGTGATACCAACTTCGACGTACTTCATTTGATTTCATTTTAATTTAATTTAATTTAATTTAATTTTATATTCCGTTTGTAAATTTGTCGGATAGTTATTTCCTCTTCTTTATTTTATTTCGATATCGACGTAATCGAATTCAGAAACGTTAGACTCAGGCAGGCAGGCAGGCAGGCACCGTCCAAATGTCTAATGTAAAACGAGAAAAAGAAAATTTGTCTTATACGTAGACCGATGTAATTCCTTTCTTAGGATGTAAATTATCCTCCGTCTCGTTTTAATTATACCAAAAGTCCATCGTCGAAAGATACGGAAGCGTTCGCGAGATAGACACGACTTCATTCGCCCGAGCTTGTCTCTGATAGGTATAATGGATTACGGTGAATTGCAGTCAGTCGGTCTCTCTCTCTCTCTCTCTCTCTCTCTCTCTCTCTCTCTCTTTCTCTCTCTCTCTTTCTCCCTCCATCGGTGGAAGAGCAATTTGGTCGGGGCGAGTTCATTCGCCCGTCTTTATTATAATATCTCAATCTCGAAGAAAGCGCTTCTTATTCTTCTTCTTCTTCTTCTTCTTCTTCTTCTCTTCTTCTTCATTTTCTTCTTCTTCTTTTTTCTTGGCTCTCGATGTGTCGCGAGGAAAAAAATTTTCCGTCCGACCGTAAACGTTATTCGCTTTCAAAAACGAACGATAAACATAGAGATACGAAAGCGTGAAAGGTAAAAAGAAAAAAAAAAATATATATATATATATGTAAAATATAAAAAAAGAAAAATATACATATAAAATACGTGTAATTAATATTAAAAATTCGAAAAAATTTTGATCAAACGTTCCATCCGAAGGGATATTCAAGATTTCGAAAAGAAAAAAAAATAAAAAAACGTCGAAAACGTACGTCGAAGAGTAAAGAGAAAACGAGAAAATCCGAGAGGGGTAGGGGTAGGGGTAGGAGGAGGAGGAGGAGGTGAAGAAAGTAGGGTGGCTGGGAGGGATGAGAGAGAAAAAAAAGGGCGAAAGAAGGGAAGGAAAAAGGAGGAAGGGAAGAAAAAGAGAGATGGAAAAGAAACGTAAAGAAGATTGTTTCTTCGGTTCGTGCCGGTAACGAATTTGGGAGATGCAGATGAGAAGCCCGACAGCAATCATCGGCACCCCGAGGACGACGAGACTTGGCTTCGATTCGGCATTGAGAGAACGGCAATTTTCCTTAAGGCAATTTCAACGATCCACCGAGTTCTATTTGCACTTCGGATTTTATTGGATCTCGTCACGACACGAACGAGCAAATTCGGGCCAATCACCTACCACTTTTTACTGTTTGCCCCGGCGCACCAACGAAATTCAAACAAACACGAGACACCGTGTGACGTCGAGTCGACCCCCCCCCTCCTTTCACCCTTTCACCCTCCCGCCCTCTCTCGCCCCCTCTGTAAAAATTCGTACGTTCCAAGAATTTCGCTTTCTTTTTCTTTTTTTTCTTTTTTTCTTTCAATCACGACATCGCACGTTCGATCAAAATTCATTCGAAAAGTATGTAAACCGCGTCTCCGTATACGTTCGCTTTTTTTTTTTTTGGTTTTTATTTATTTTTTTTCTCATCAAAAAATCAAAAAAAAAAAAGGAAGAAAGGAAAGAAGAAGAAATTCATTCGTTGTCTCTCCTATCGAATGATAGAAAACGATAGAATCGGTTATCCTAACGTTGGTACGTTTCGAACGCGAATACACGTCTATTACGTCCTTCTTAGGTAAAATCGAGGGTGAGAATATACGTATATAAAAGAACGACCGAAGCTATAGATAAAGAGGCTAACAACCCTTGTTGTTTAATGCTCCCTCTGCACGGCAGACAAGATGGCCGACGGTATCGGTTGTATAAAATATTGAAGGAATCGAGCCCCACAGCCTATTCGCAAACTACGGACAATGTTCTACATCTTCGCGGGAGAGAGAGAGAAAGAGAGAGAGAGAGAGAAAGAAATAGAAATGAGGGAGAGAAAACTTTATACACCTTTGGCTCGTTTTCCCTCTTTTGATAACAAAATGGCTTCCTACTACGCAGCCATCGCGTTGATTCGTCAAGGAAACCTAACTATAGGTTCGTATAGTTAATACCAATAAAATAAAATTACTATTAGGAATAAAATATCGTTCTATCAACGATTATGTATATATATATATATATATATATAGTTTTTATTTTTATTTTCGATTTTATCACATGGCAAGCGATTAAAAAAGATATGTAACAATTTTGTCGAAAGAAAAAAAAAAAAAAAAAGAAAAAAATTGAAAACAAAATATCGACGAACGATCGATATTCAATATCTAGATAATATAGAATATTTCGTATATTCGATAAAAACCGATTAAAACGATTTATTTCAATTTCTATATTCCCTCTTTCACCCACACCACACAGATGATTGAATAACGAACGTATATATATATATATATTTTTTTTTTCTTTCTTTTTAAATAGAGCGTCACATAATCATTAAGACAACAGGTAAGAGAAATTATTAGCGTCCCATCGCGCTTTCACAAAGGAAAATCAGAGTAGACAATCAGGAGTAAAATTAATCCCGAACGTCAACGGATCCTCCTCCTCCTCCTCCCTCTCCTCCCACCTTCCTTCTGCGTCCGCCAAACGATTAAGAGTGGCTCCTTTGGCTTCTTCGTGTCGGCCGTGCGACGAAACCATTTACACACCGTGCAATTATAAACGAAACACGACGATCCTCCTCGGTCGTAGGAAGCCTTAGAAATATTTTCGCCAAGAACGGAATTTTTATCCACGTTGGCCGTTCAACTCTGCCCGTGTACTATATTTCTCTCGTTATTCTCTCTTCTCTCTTACGGTTCACAATGGATATACGGTACTTTTGTCCCGGTTTACCGAGGACAATTTCAAGTGGGCCACAGTTGACTAACGCGCAAACGTGCAAGCAGATGCACCCGAGAAAATGTTTTTTTTTTTTTTTTTTTTTTTTTTTTATAGAGAAAAATTCATTCCGTCCTCTCATTCGTCGTCGTTCAACTTCAAATTATAACGAAAGGGAAAAAAAATAAGGGAAGGAGGAGGAAGAGGAGGAGGAGGAGAAGACGAAAAAGAAGAAAAAAGAAAAAGAGAGAGAAAGATGACGACGAAAAAATTCTCAACGGACGATGTTTCGTCGTAGGGTCCTCGATGGGGAATATCGAAGGCGTGTGTTACCTTGTAAAGCCGGAAATTAGAAGGCTTTGAATATAATAACTGCGATGGCGGTCGGCCGTGCGACGCTCGCTCGCTCGCTCGTTCGATCGAGAGGGTTGGGGACACGGCGGGGGTGCAATATGGCCGACGAACGCTCTTCGAGGATAAAACGGGCACTGTCATTTTTCCATAAAACACTTCCGGTTGTTCTCTCTCTCTCTCTCTCTCTCTCTCTCTCTCTCTCTCTCTCTCTCTCTCTCTCACTCTCACTCTCTCTTTTTATTCTCATATTCGTATTACATATCACACATATTGTACGAACTCTTACGTACGTACGATACCACCACGAAAATATCCACATACGACGTACGTATTACACCTATTTACTCGCACACCCGATACATTGTTCTTCATAAAAAAAAAAAAAAAAAAAAATACCCACCGGGTATCATGACGGAGGAGGAGGAGGAGGAGGAGGAGAATTCGCGACACTTTACTCTTCGACATTTTTACATGCGAAAACATTTTTAACGGTCGTTTGTTTTCGACGAACAAAGAACTACCAAACGAGAGTGAGAGAGAGAGAGAGAGTGTGTGTGTGTGTGTGTGTGTGTGTGTGTACATCTTACAGCCCGTACGTCTGTGGTAGTAGAACCTACTGCTTCTCATTCTCATTCTTCTTCTTCTTCTTTACGCCTACGACATGCCCGAAAGGCGGGAAGCCTTGCGACGTAAACGTGCTTTTGTCGATGTTGATATTATACAAAAAAAAAAAAAAAAAAGAAAAGAAAAAGAACAAATAAAATATTTCAACCTCGTCCGATTAACTCGTTTCGCAGAAATTCGTAAGATCGATCCGATCCAATCCGATCCGATCCGATCCGATCCGATCGATTATCTTCATCTCCTTCATTTTCATTCTTATCCCTCCTTCGTTTTTCTTCCCGTTGTTTATCTTAACCTCCGCACGCAAAGCAACGCAACAAATCCTTTTTTTTTTTTTAACTACGTACGTGGCTTCGAACAAACTCGTTAAACGAAACTAAATTATTTTCCGCTCGGAGATCTTCCTTCCGAGATCTACATTTCTTTCTCGATCGCGACGGGAAAAACGGCACCGGTGTGAGCTCGCTCTCATCGATTTCCGTCCCTTTCGTCCTTCGTCCTACGTCCTTCGTCCTTCGTCAACATCGCCATCGCCATCACCCTTCTACTCCGCTCGGAATATTTACGAGACTACGAGTATTTCGCGTGTACAGGTCTAATCTTTCAACTATCATTAAACGGCAGCCCGTTAGTTCGTTCACACATTGACTACGTTCTCTCGGCCGTTAAGTACCGTCGTAATCGCTTTGACTAATTCGATAATGAGCCGCGTGTCTGTCTCTCAACGTCGATAAATCGATCGATCGATCGATCGATAGATCGTTCGTTGAAAGATCCCCTTTACGTATCTTCGGACAAAATTAAGAAAATTTCGATAACAGTCCTGCCTGTACGATGAATAAAATTTTATTCGATTGATAAATCGTATTTATCCGAATCTTAGACGTCGTAAATCGATCCTTCGATTCGTCAAACGTCAATGGATAAATTTTTTCTCGTAGATCGTATTAACGAAACTATGGTGTAACGTTCAAACTGTATCGATCGATCCACTCTCGTATGGGGGTTATAGGAGAGGGGAGGATGGAAAGAAATAGAAACGGGGAAAAAGAAAAACGAAAGTTTTCGAGCAGTCTCGATACTTTTTTTTGTTTTTTTTTTTTTCTCTCTTACGATCATACCTGTAGAAAGAGAAAGAGAGAAAAAGAGAGAGAGAGAGAGAGAGAGAGAGGGAGAGGAGTCAGACGAGGAAAGAAAAATTGAAAGTAAAAGTAAAATTAATTAATCATAGTAATGAAAGAATGTAAAAAAGAATATTCGATCGTAGTATGGCCGACCTGGACTCACCGTTCGTAAGGCTAAAATTCTATCTCTCTCTCTCTCTCTCTCTCTCTCTCTTTTTCTGCGACGAACTCCGAGCTCGCGTG
>OU427001.1:7733264-7763264 GCA_911387935.1 Dolichovespula saxonica
TCTCTCTCTCTCTCTCTCTCTCTCTCTCTCTCTCTCTCTCTCTGTCTGTCCGATGGAAAATTGCCGGTACCAACGGGCGCAGTTACGCATAAATAAATAATGCTGGTGTATGGGAGCCTCGACGAGTAGCCGAACCTTCCTACCAACCAACCAACCAACCAACCAACCAACCAACCAACCAACCAACCAACCAACCATCAACCAACCAACCAACCTACACCTACCTATCTACCTACCTCTCTACACGGCTTACCGGCTACCGTCGGTGCATCGCTACTGGCTGCTGTTGCTGCAATAAATATGATCTTCCTTCTCCTCCTACAACAGGTAACAAACTTCGTATGCGCACGACATCGAAACTTTCTCAACACACCCTTCCCTCCACCCCCTACCCCCACCCCCACCCTCTCCCGTCTGTCGCGTTAGTCGTTAATTTTACCGAGCCATCTCGTCTATCTAAACATCTACCTACATATATGCATATGTAATGTTTGCATGTCCGTATATAAGTAAGTAAGTACGTCCACGTATCTTTTTATTCCTCTCCCCCCTCCCCCCACCCTACTCCCCCTCCCCCGTTACCGCGACGAATCTTCCTCGGTCCTTTCGATGAGAAAAGAAACAAGAAAGATAAAGAAGAATATAAGGAGGACGAGAAGGAGAACAAAAAGAAAGGAAACAGAGGGAAGAAAGAAACGGAGGAAAAAGAAAACAGAGGAACTGCAAAAAAAAAAAAAAAAAAAAAAAAAAAAACAAAGAAGGAAAATAGAAGGGAACGAGGAGGAAAATAATCCAAGAAAGATAAAGGGACACGTGAAAGCTCGATCTCGTTAATAATTCAGTTCCTAATTCGGTCCGGTGCAATTTTCGGCGCGTTTAAGGTGAAATTAGGCTATACGTGAAATGATCAGGAGACACGCGAAAGGCGAGACGTCAAGAATGAGTATCGCGAGACGAGCGTCTCAATTTGCATCCTCTCAAGATGAAAGAGACTCGGGGTTCGTCCTCTTCCTCTTATATACCACTACTAATGCTAATACTAATACCACTATTACTTCTTCATCTTCTTATTCTTATTCTTATTCTTATTATTCTTGCGAAAAAGGGACCGATAGCCGAAAGGAAACACGTTTAGGTGGTCATTTAAGAATCGGCCATTCAGAGCGCCTTGTCCTAACGTCGGCTTCTTCTTCATCTTCTTCTTCTTCTATTTCGTATTCGTCGTCGTCGTAGTTGTCGTCTTCGTTGTCTTCGTCGTTGTCTTCGTCCACCTTGGATATCTGCGGTCTCGTACCGCGAAAACAAGAAATTTCGCGTTCCCCAATTCCGTTTCTAAAACCGAATTTAACAAAACAACGGAGAAACGAGTATCCCATATGGCCACTCGACGGTTTCTTTATTCTACTACTACTACGTCCTAATTTGTATATCACTACTAAAATACCGAGTAATTTTCCTAGAGAGAGAACAGAATGGATCAATAACCGGGGCTTAAGGGGGTTGCCGCCGTGGTTCCGCGCGTTTCTATAGCTTCCTTCTTTATACTTACAATATGTGCGATAGTGTGTATGCATGTATACACGCATACACATATACATATATGTACGTGAGAGAGAGAGAGAGAGAGAGACTATCGCTTCGACAGTCCACTCACCTTTCCTCACCTACGAGACACCCATTCACGGACCTCTTGTGGTCGTCCTCGGGATCCACCTCGTCGTCCCTCTTTTCTCGTATGCGTGGCTGGCACGCTATGTAGTAAAAGTAAGGGACCATTTGGAAGAACACTCTGCCCGGGGCGGAAAGAGAAGAGAGAGAGAGAGAGAGAGAGAGGGAGAGGGAGAGAGAGAGAGAGAGAAAGAAAAGGGAGAAGTAGTAGGGTGAAGAGCTTGGACCACCGTGGTTCGAGAGTTCAAATATCGTGCCAAAATTTTTTCCACTCTATCTCTCTTTCTCTCTCTTTCTCACTGTCTCGAGAAAGTCTCTGTCTTTCTCTATAATACTAATTTAGAGTAGATCGAACGACATTTTTTTTTACTCGTCCGAAATAGAAAATGAGAAATTCGATTGAACTTGAAATCCTCGTGAAAAAAAACGAATTCGAAAGGAACGAACATAGATAAATAAATCAAACAATCAATCATTCATTCAATCAATCAATCAATCAATCAATAAAAAATCGACTGAATTAATTTGAATGCGTCAGATGGGGACACTCGGGTGTTAATGGATACTAAGATGAAATAAAATGAAAATAATAAAATATTGATTAGATTTCTTTAATCGTCCTTTCTATTCTTTAGTTTCTTTTCTTTCTTTTTCTTTTTTTTTAATTAAAACTGTCCCATATATACCATACGATCATACGCTCGTAATAATAATTCTAAGAATGATCTTCCTCGATAATTTCTCTCTCTCTATTTATCCATCAATCTATCCATTTATCTCTCTAAGAATTTTGTCCAATAAAACGGCGAAATATAGTTGAATAGATATTCGAAGTTGAAATGAAATTTATCGAAGATCGTTGTGAATCGATCCTTTCGGAGATCACGATCGAGTTAAGAGAGACTCGTGGACGTTTCTTGGAGAGAATGAGTCGAGAGCCTGCCGGAGTTCGTAGCATGCGGTGGAATAGCACTGCGGTTGTGCGGCTCATCTGGTCTCATCTCACCTTTTCTCTCTCTCTCTCTCTCTCTCTCTCTCTCTCACTCATTCACTCTCTCTCACTCTCTCTTACCTTTCATCTCGCTTCTCTTGAATCCACTATATATATATATATATATATATATATACATATATATATATGTATATATATATATATATATCTTTCTCTTTCTCTTTTACTCTCTTACTCTTTCTCTCTCTTTCTCTCTCTCTCTCTCGTACCCGCTGGACCGATGGTGGTGGAGGCAGCAGCGGCGGCACCCTTTGATCTCTCTGACCACGCCCCCTTTTTTCATTTTTTCACTCCTTAAAAGGCAGATGGACAAAGTGTATTGTAAAGTGGGCAGCGCGCCGTAGAAGACAGCGGGAGAGGAACGACGTAAGGGGATGGAGAAAGGCTATGCTGTAGGTGAAGCTGCTGGCTCCGTGTCCAGTTACAATTATTAAGGACTCTTCGTGCCTTCGTGCAGGAAGAAGGAAGAAGAAGAAGAAGACGAAGACGACGAAGAAGACGAAGAAGAAGAAGAGGAGGAGGAGGAGGAGGAGGAGGAGGGAGGACGGAGGTTAGAATCCGGCGAATGCTCCGCTAATTATCCGATCCCCGCGTCTCCGGACTAATGGGTCGGCAAAGAGAGGAAAAGAGAGGGTAAGAATCAGAGAGAGAGAGAGAGAGAGAGAGAGAGAGAGACCACCGACAATATCCAATTGATCATCCGACAATCCTTTCTGATGAACGAGGGAACTTCCTATCTTGTAACGTGAAAGGAAAATCCTCTTGAAATCTTATTTCGTTATCGTCGTCGACGAAAGTGATCGTTTACACGTTTGTATGTTGTGTAAGTACGGTTACTATACTATTACGTATTAACGCGTACAGGTATATACATATTTATATCTATAGCTATATCTATACATGTACATATGCGCGCGCGCGCGCATGTGTGTGTGTGTGTGTGTGTGTGTGTGTGTGTGTGTGTGTGTGTTATATATAAATACGGGATTATAAACGAATGCATCGACTCGTCCGATAAAGTTCGTGTCGATTACGAGAGGAAAATCGAAACGTAGGATAGTATCGATTTATTAAATTGTTATTATCGTTATGAAGATATTATTGACACGAATTTATCTGACGATCAATGTTTCTATAACACGTTTTTGTTACGTATCGCTTGTGACTTTGAAAGAGTCACGAGACCTGTACGTCGTAGGACGAACGTTACTCGAGGTATTAACGATAAGTAAACAATACGAAAGGACGTTCATTCTGTTCCGTATCAGACGTCGAACCGATCGGTCCTCCGTCGTATTTGAAGACTCTGCGTAATACTTACGTACGTCGTAGAAAGAGAGAGAGAGAGAGAGAGAGAGAGAAATAGAAATAGTATTTCGTACCGTACGAAATAACGAAACGTTTCTCACGTTTATTTTATTCGTTTTTTAATCTCCCGTTCGCTCGAAGATACAAATCGATCCACAACGCGAAGAAAATCTACGTAAGTAACTCGTGTTATACGTACACATAACGGACGCTACGAAAACATTCGAACGCGTTATAATCTTTCCGGCTACGTTAAAATTTTACTACGAAAGCAAAAAAAGAAAAAAAAAAAGAGACACGGAAAATAGAATAAGAATAAGAATAAGAAGTTGAAAGAACGAACGCATCGTACGCGCGAATAAAAACGTCGTGTCGATGATCGCGCGGCTACCATTCGATTGAGCGCACTAATAAAATTCGAACGAAAATAGAAAAACGAACTTTACGACTACGACAGATATAGAAAATTTGTTTTTTCACGTTCACGACGTAGCTTCGATCCGGGTTTACTCTTACGTATAAACTCGCGCGTACGACGCTAATGGCCGAACGATTCGCTAATGAATTCCCGGCACTGTTTGCCGGCTATTTATTTGGAGCATCATCAAATATACCGCGTACCCTCGGTAATTGGTTAATAAAACCCCGGAAGGGAGCTCTCTTTCCGGCGTGATTAATTGCGGCCGCGAGCGATTCTACTCTTCTCGTTTCGAGGCTTGGCCAACGGCCCGCCATCACCGTCACCTCTCTCTCTCTCTCTCTCTCTCTCTCTCTCTCTCTTTTTTCCTTCTTTTTCTTCGCGAGACTACACTCTCTCTCTCTCTCTCCTTTTCTCTATCTTTCTCACTCACTCACTCTTTCTACGTATAGTTTCTCTTCTTATCGTTTTGTATCGCCTTCACGCTTTAAAGAAAGAGTTCAACGTCGCTTGAAACGACTTCATTAGACCGTTAGATCGTTACAGTGTCCCATCGCAAAATGGAGGAATGAAGAAGGATGAAAAGAGAGAAACGAAAGATAAAGAGAGGGAAAAAAAGGAGAGACGCGTTACGAAGACCTTCCTTCGTACCTCGATAAATACGGAATCCTTGTGTCAGTCAATATTTCACATATATTCTCTCTTTCTCTCTCTCTCTCTCTATCTCTCTCTCTCTCTCTGGAAGATCCCAAGAAATTCTTCCATCGTCCATTTTTTATCTTCGAATCTTCGTCGAACGTCGGTTCTAAATTTATAAATATAGATAGAGTATTTGAACACGTCACGATGATCGTCGTTAGATCGACGTTTACTCCTCGTTTGTTGGTCGTCGATCGCAGAAAAAAAAAAAAAAAGAAGAAGTGACCTCCATTTACCACGTACGTACGTACGTACGTACGTACGACACTTTATACGATCGAATTAATTTTCATATAAATTTAAAGAAAATAAAAAAGTTATCCGAGAGCGTCAATATCGAATGAAACGATACTTACATAAACGAACACGTATTTATTAATACTGATTATTGATTTATCGATTTGAAAAACGATATAACGTTATCCTATATAACAAAGATATTTTATTGTTCGTTCGAAATAACGAAAGAAGGCATGTGTGTATATTTATTTATTTAAAAATATTCGTATTCGTCTCTCCCCCTCTCTCTCTCCCTCTCTCTGTGTACGTTAAACGTCTATATCCGTGTATCCGTATGTTGTTTATGTTTGTGCGTGTGAGAGAGAGAGAGAGAGAGAGAGAGACTAAAAGAAATGCAGTTTTGATATCGCTCGTATACTAAGAACGCGCGACAATGACGACGTTGCCCGGAGATGGACGGTCCCGGTAGATAGGGTGAATGTTTATACCTAAGCGTTAAAATTGCAGAATTGCGTGGCCCATTGTGGTGTACGGTGGATCACGCGTTCCGAACTGTCTCTCGAAGCATTTCGACGTTTACGGCGTCACGTGATTTACGGTTTATTTATGCCACGGACTCTTTGTAATAATAGTAACCAGTAAACGCCTTTGAGAAGGAACAGAAAGAAAGAGAGAGAGAGAGACGAAGATGAGAAGAAGAAAATGAGAGAGAGAGAGAAAGAGAGAGAGAGAGAGAGAAGAATGGGACGAAAAAGAAGAGGAGGAGGGAAGAGGAGGAAGAAGTGGGAGGGGAGAAGACGATAAGCGAAAGGAATTGCGCGCTGCCTCTCTTACGAACAAACGACGGCCATTTTAAGAGGCCCTTAACTCTTTAGTGCTCCTGGGAACAACGGCAATCTCCATATAAAATTCGATTCCCGGCGTTGAGTGCTCGGGAACCCACCGAGATGAGAGGAGTCCCCTCTCTCTCTCTCTCTCTCTCTCTCTCTCTCTCTCTCTCTCTCTCACTCTCACTCTCACTCTCTCTCATCCGTGATGAACGTAGAGACGCGAAGGGCGTGTCCCTTTCCGGATGCATAAAAGTTGCACTAAGTAGCACAGTAACAATGTGTTTAAGGCGCATCTTATTTAACTCCCTTGTACATTACCATCGACGTTTTAATTGTACGATCCTTTTTGTTTTTCACTCCTTTTCTCTTACTCTCTCTCTCTCTCTCTCTCTCTCTCTCTCTCTCTCTCTCTCTCTCTTATTCTCTCTCTGTCTCTGTCTGTTTTCGTCGAACTTCCTTCGAGATCCTTTATCGTCGTACGCAAATATTTTCTAAATAAAAAAAAAAAAAGATAGAAAGAAAGAAATAAAAGGAAAAAGGAAAGGAAATTAAAAGAAAATCATTCTCTCTCTCCCTCTCTCTGTCTGTCTGTCTCGTAAGAGAACATCGATTAAATCGTACTTTTCATCTTCTTCTTTTTTTCCTTTTTCCGTTTTTGTATCGTCTAGCGTAATCTTCTCCTTCGTTAATTAAATTCAATTAAAATGAATGCTTCGAGTGGAGTGGGAGAATAAAAGGAGGAGAAAGAGGAGGAGGAAAAAAGAGAAGAGTAGTAGAAGAAGAAGAAGAAGAAGAAGAAGAAGAAAAATAAGATAGAAAAAAAACAATCACCCCGCGGTTAATTTCCAATTTTCAAAAGAGTGAGAGAGAGAGAGAGAGAGAGAGAGAGAGATACTCGGAAGTAAAGGTATAAAACGTTTCCATGGCCGGGTCCCACACATTGTAGTCTTTTTGTTAAACAGAATTGCCGCTTAGCCGGAGAACACGGGTAGAAGGTGCTCGTTAGAGGTACCGTGTCTTAATAATAACGATATTCGTACGCGTTCCTACCGCGGAATATTCCACCTGTCACATACTTCCTTCTTAACTGCTTGCCGGGTTCGCTTATTAGAGCTTAAGCTCACGCTCGTTGTTGGATCTATAAAGACCCCGGCGTAAGGAGCGTTTTATGTATGTGCCACTTCCCACGTCGTTCGCGAATACCGAAAAAAAAAAAGAGAAAGAAAGAAAGAAAGAAAGAAAGGAAGAAGAAGATAACCAATAAAAAAAAAAAGAAAGTGAAAAAGAAAAGAGAAAACATAAAGAGGAAAATTCTCAATCTATCTCTTTTTCTTATCCGTATCACAAATCCCTATGCAAGAGATTTAAATCGTTCTTTAATGATCGCAACGAACAACGGGCCTTTAAACATATGTTACGCGATTTGAAACGAGATGACGATCGAATGGATTATCACGAACTATCACGATCTCCGATTTTATCGATCGATCGATCGATCGAGGGTTAATTTGGATATTCGTCGATATCGTGCGATGTCATCTGTTTCGAAGAGAGAGAGAGAGAGAGAGAGAAAGATAGAGAGAAAGAAAAAATAAAAAGGAAAGGTTTAAAAATAGAAAATACTTGATATAAGCGTCGAACGTCGCAAGCTCCGAGAAGGAGCTACGCTCCGCTGAATAAACTAACAGCACGGTAAATATTATATACCTAGGATAGAAGGGGATACACTTTGCGAACGCTCTCATATTTTCCCTTCGAGATCTAACCTTTTTTCCCCTCCCCCACCCCCTCCGTCCCTTTCTCTATCTCTCTCTCTCTCTCTCTCTCTCTCTCTCGCACGCCATCTTCTTTCGTTTCTACCTATCGCGAGAGCTAATAGACTAAGAGTTAGAGTCCCCTTCAATTTCGTCGATCTTCCATGTTACGAAATAGAAAAAAAAAAAAAAAGAAAAAGAGAGAAAGAAAGAGAGAGAGAGACAGAGAGAGAGAGAGAGAGAGAGAGAGAGAGAGAGAGGAAGAATACAAAATTGGATTTTTACACCTGCGCGTAAGAAAACCGACGTTGTTTTATATCGAAACTTTTTTTAGCGATAAAAATATTGGAAGTGTATATATATTTATATATATATATATAAATATTTATACGCGCGTATAATTTATAAAATTAACCTTCCGTGTGTTATCTAAAGTTACTCAATAGATATTTCTCCGATAGTCAAATTTTGTTAGACGATCTGTACGAGGGGATTTCTCTACTCAGTTGGCTCGACGTCAAATACTCATTATTAATAAGCGAGACGCCTTGAAAGTGTGGAAATGTTAAGGCAAAGGATGGAAAATGAGAAAGAGAAAGAAAGAGAGAGTGAGTGAGAGAGAGAGAGAGAGAGAGATAGTTAGAGAGGAAGGTCTAGAATGACAGGAAGACGCACCTGTCACTCCTAAATCTCATTGCTTAGAGTCTCCTTGAGAGTGTCACGGTCGCGTTTAGAGGAAAACGGTTCATCCCCTTCTATCTGTAACTCCCTTCTTTATCTTTCTCGCGTTTTAATGGGCACACGTATGTATGTATGTATAGGTGCATTTAATTGGCTGACATACGAGAACGAGAAAAAGAGAGAGAGAGAGAGAGAGAGAGAGAGAAAGAGAAAGTTATTTCCAGGCAACGGTCATTAGTCCATTACCATGGACGACAAAATATATCCCTCTAGAAAGATTTCCACGATATTCTCGAGTTGTCTGTGTACATCCAAAGAAATCTTGAATAGTCTCAACCCCACCCCTTCCCGTACTTCGTACGTTCTACCTAATCTCTTATATTTATCGAAGATTCCCGACTATACTAAATTTTCCCTTTTCGTTTATCTGATCTAGACTCCTGTACCTTCGCGAGGGAGAAAATTGATTTCTCGGAAGATTTTCTTTCGTTCGCACGAGCGTATTAACGAACACGTTCGAAAGCATTCTTTGAAAAAATTTTCGTCGAATTACTATATACGTTGAGTTTATATTAACGATAATGTTGGTGTTATACTCCATGGGTACACGTATTTACGTATGTTTAATAAGAATAATAATTATCGGATAGATAATAATTATTGTAGTTTAAGATATATACATTTTAATTTCTATCGATATTCGTCCTAATATCTGTTTCACTCTCTCCCTCTCTCTCTCTCTCTCTCTCTCTCTCTCTCTCATATGTAACAAATATATTTGTTGTTTTTCAAAAAACGAAAGAAAATCTTTTCACGTTATATCTATCTACGCGATAAGCGTATCAAACGAGTCGGCGTTTAATTAGATTGCGGATAAATAAATATCTAATTAAATATAATTGGTGCGAACTAAACTCGTCCCTGATAAAAAGAAGAAGAAGAAGAAAGAGAAAAATAAAATCAAATTAAATTAAATTAAATTAAATTAAATTAAATTAAATAAAAAAAAAAACAAAACAAGAAAAAGAGAAGAGATACCAAGTAGAGATTAAAAATTCGTATTCGTTGATACTCCTAAGTAGATATACGAAAGAAGACAGGAAATAACAATCGGTGGCATTAGGTGTAGCAATGGGAATGAAAATCATCGTGGTGATTCGAGAGAGAGAGAGAGAGATCTAAGGACGTTGCCAAACGCCGTGTAACAAATTGCACGGCTCTCTTGCAGCCGGCCGAAAGTACATAATTTAATAAGCGATGTGGTTTACGAGCCGCGGCGGTGTAGCTGCAGTTTAGAGACGAGAAAGATTTAACGGTGACTTCTGCGGGGTGCGTTTCCTCCTTATTTTCCTTTCATACGCTACTATCTCTCTCTCTCTCACTCTCTCTCACTCTCTCTCTATCCTCCTCTTTTACATAATTACAACACTCGATACACGGGTTAGCATTTATTTTTTTTCTTTCCATTTTACTCTAACCCCTTCAACTATTTTCCCTTTTCTTCTTTCATTCTTTTCTTTTTCTTTCTTTTTCTTTTTTTATTAACCATCATCACATCGTTTTCGTTAATTCGTCTCGCTATATACCACGCCACTCTTTCATCGCCCCTCCTCCCGTTTTTTCATCGGTCAACACCAAGAGTAATGCCATTTTTTAATTAAAAAAAAAAAATAAATAAATAAATAAAAAACAAGAAAAAATTGTATTCAACTTCGATTTAAGATATTCCGTTTTTTTTTTTTTTTTTTTTTTATATATATATATATTGATATCGTTCACGACTCGCGTAACGATCTCGATTAAAATAGTTTTCGATGTATCGACAAATCGGACGGATTCTCGTCGACGAAGACTCTCGAGGACATACCGACATCTACGTTCGTGTCGTCATTATCATCTTTAATCATCGTCATCGTTGACGTCATCGTTCTCGAGAATTTACAATTCCCGGAACGATAGCGATCGTTGTTAATTCTCCCTGCGAGAATCTTGACTTACGCTCGTTAAAAAAAAAAAAAAAAAAAAGAAAAAAAAAAGAAAAAAAAAAGCGCATCGATCATAAATTTTGCATATTTCTCTTCTTCTTCTTCTTCTTCTTCCTCTTCTGTTTTTTTTTTTCTTTTCAATCATCGCACTCGCAACATCTTTTACCCCACGGACGAAACTCTCCGAGAGGGAATATACCTTTCGTACAGTACGTCGACACTTCCACGATAACGTTTACACTCTCGTTCTTATACAGTTATTTCCTCCCCCTCCCCTCTCCCCCCCCCCATCCCACCACCCCTTCTGAAAGAGTGGAAAAAGATCAAATCGACGAATAATTTGCCCGAACGACCGTAACGACAATTGCGCAAATAATATCGCGTCATTCGTTTTGATCGAATAACGAAAAGAAACGAACGAACAAGGAGAAAAGCAAAGAGGAAAGAAAAAGAAAAACGAGAAAATAAGAACGAAAGGATATATATATATATATATATATATTGAGAAAAGAGAAAAAGACAAAGGAATAAAATAAAAGAACTGAAAAAAAAAACAAAAAAAAAACAAAAACAAAAAAACACCGCATCGTCACTCACATAGACGACCTAATGTAATCCTACTTATGATTTTGTCCGTTTTATGGTATCGAACCTTCTGTCCATGGAAATAAACTTTGTATCTCTCTCTCTCTCTCTTCAAAATCTTCTCATCTCTTTGCCTTTGCACGGTCCATGGAGAAGCGTCATTTCTCGGCATAAGCTGGGCTCGGCTTAATGTTGTTTTAATTAAGTAGGCGGTTAGCCGAAAAGAATGTCGAGAGTCGCGGTACTTTCAAACTCCTCGTCGTCGTCTTCGTCGTCTTCGTCGTCTTCGTTGTCGTCTTCGTTGTCGTCGTTGTCGTTGTCGTTGTCGTCGTCGTCGTTTCTCCTTCTCTATTTCGAGAGTTTTGCTCTCGTAAGAGAACGAGTCAGCATGTGTTCCTCGTATGTTCAGACGCGATGGACGATTTCGTTTGACTAATCGCCGTCTTTTCAACCTCGCCTAGACCCCTCCTCCCACCCCACTCATCCCACCCAATCCCCTCGATCCCACCAACCCTCTCTCTCTCTCTCTCTCTTTCTCTCTCTCTCTCTCTCATACTTCTTCATATTCTTTCTTTCCTTCTACTTAGTCGTCGTCGTTGTCGTCGATCTTCTCTACCATTTCTACCTTCTTCTAATTCTACGTCCTCGTCCTCGTCCTCGTCCTCGTCCTCGTCTTTCACTACTCTTTCTACTTCTTCTCACGATGCGGTTAAAGTCGGAGGAAATCGCGATTTCCCATCTGAACTTCCCTCCCCCACCCCCACACCCCCCGTCCTACTCCATACGTCCATGGGGACGCCACCGTTTAACGACAAAAGCGTGGACTGGTACCCAGTAATTTAGATCGGGGTTCTCTACGGGAGAAAGCGAGAGAGACAGAGAGAGAGAGAGAGAGAGAGAGAGAGAGAGAGATAGAGAGAGAGATTGGTAGCTTTACAAACTTCGTAATGGCGTGCTACTCTCCTATCTTCGTGTACGGTTCGCATGAATTCGTTAACTATCTACATATTATTACGAAGCGTCGTGTCTCTTGCAATAAAAGCCAGGTTCTAATTACAAATGACAATGTTTGTCGTAAATACTGTCGCTGTGTATCGTCCTTTCGAACGAGGGTATGGATGGATGGATGGATGGATGGATGGATGGATGGATGGATGGATGGAGGACGACGCGAAAAAAAAAATTTAACGAAACGGAAAGAGGAAAAAGAATGAGAGGAGGACGAATAGGAAGAAAAAATAGAAAGGACAACGAAAAAAAGAAAAAAAAAAGAGAGAGAAAGAAGAAGGAAAGAGAGGAAAAGAGAAGCGATAAGGATCGTACGATTAAAAAAAAAAAAATGAAAAAGAAAAAAAGAAAAAAAATTGGTAAGGATTTCGGGCGAGTTGTTCGGTGAATTTGATCGTACCTCTTTGATCACTGGCGCTCAGACAAAATGGCGGCTTTGGTAATCAGCAACGTTTCTCTAGGAAATTATCCGTGTCGGGCGAGAACGTAAGGCGCGTTCCTTTATCGAGACGATCTGAAAGAGAAAAAGAAGATGAAGAAGAAGAAGAAGAAAAAGAGAAAGAAAGAAAGAAAGAAAAAGAAAAGGAAAAGGAAAAAGAGCGATCTTAAGGTCCCGAGACTTCACTACCGTAGTTTGATATTTCGACAACGGTGGTACCCAATTTTATGCTTCGCCGGAGCGGGTCCATTTGATGTTTACAAGATACCAGGTGTATCCCTCGAACATTGTTTCCGTGAATTTACCAAAAAGAAGAAGAAGAAGAAGGGAAAAAAAATTGATATAACGCGGTTAATAACGCCTGTTTTATTTCAGAACGATCGTTCTTGTTCGAGGAAATGATAATGAGAGGAATTGAAGATACATATCGGATAAGATTATTTTACATTAGTTTGTCTACCTACGTCTGTCTACCTTTCACGATGTACAAAAGCTACCCCCTTTTAAAGGTATACCGATTGAGGACAACAGAGAGAGAGAGAAAAAAATTTACTTCGATAAGAAATTCATTATTCGATTTAAAAACATTGAAATAATTCTTCGACAATTTTATATGTCGCTTCGAGACAACGAATTGAAAAGAGATTTTTTAGTTCTTTTTTTTCTTTTTTCTTTTTTTTACTTGAAAATTTATCAACGGCTACTAATATTTGTTGAGAATCTAATCGGATCTGAAGTAGACGCACACGTGGCTCCGTAAATGGCAGACTTAGGATACACTATCGTTTATTCTAAAGATTCCTACGATACTTCCAGTTGTTAAAGCAGTTAACTTCCATTATCGATCGATGGTAAAACGCTCCCTTTTTTACCGACTGTCGTTATTCGTCAACGACGCTGCATTATCGTTCTTTTGATACTCCTCGCAAATCGACTAATGCTTCCCTCTATAATTCAAAGTCGGTGCATAAAACTTATTAAGCGTTGTTAGCGTATATTTCTTTTCTTTTTTTCTTTTAATCGTAATTACGAAGTAATTCAACGAGCTTGCGTAACAATACTATTATTCGAAAAAATAATTTCTACGAATATACGAGTCGTCATTGTATTCGTTGAATTCTTTTTGAAACACTTTCTAAATAATATTTTTTCAGTGAACTGCGCCGCAGTGATACGATCAAAGAAAGAAAGAAAGAAAGAAACCGGAAGGAATTTCTTGGCGTGTTGTTTCGTAGAAAAATAAAATCAACTTTCTCCGATCGTAAAACAATGATTGTTCGAAGAAGAAGAAGAAAAATAAGAAACTAGCGTTATACAGCACGACAAAAATCTATGAGTTTGGTGAAACTCGATGTTTTAGGAACGCTCAGAAATGATATATAACATATCGAGAAATTAAAGGAACATTCGTTAAAGTTTATTTAAATGCTCGAAGGAATATTAAAATATTTTTAAATACAATATAATTGTATCGGCAAAGTCGACAACGTAACAATAATATAATCATCGTAACCGAATGACCATCTCGAAATCTAATTTATATATGCGTATAAACTACAGTCGAATATAAATATACATATATATTAACAAAAATCATAGTCGTCGTCATATTCGTACGATAATTTCGCCAGCCTAATTTTCATCCATCAAGTCCGTCCTCCAGTTACACTAGGCGTTGTCACGTTGGATCGTTGCAATTAACATTTGCAGGGTGTGCAAACGCATTTGCCGTTTGTCTTGCAGCAGCAACATTTCTCTGTAAAGAGGGGAGAAGAAAATGAATTTTTTTTTTCTTTATTTTTTTTTTTTTTTTTTTTTTTTTTTTTTTTAAATTAGAATACGAAAATAATCGCGAGCCGCGCTGTTCAGGTTGCGACGTTAAATTTCGAGTTAATTTTTTGTACGTTGAATTTAATTTGAAAATATTATATAAAACGTCGACGACGGAGAGACACAAAGAGAGAGAAATGGAAGATGTTGCTACGGGAGTAGAAGAGAATATCGTCTCATGGAGATACAGTACGAACTCGCGTTAGAGAAACGGTCACGGTTACTCTCTAACTCGGCCATTGCTCGAGATGAAAAGGAAGCGTACAGTCCGCCTTCGAAGTCTTAACACGGCATTCCTATTGTGCGTAGTAGCGTGACGTAATTTTTTTTCATTCTCTTTCTTTCTTTTGTTCTTTTTCTTTTTTTTTTTTTTTTTTTTTTTTCAAAGCCGATACCTCGTATCTCTCCCGGACACAAACTCCGAACCGAAAGTACGAGCTATATTAATTCTCGATAACGCGTTTCGTTGTTGCGACAATATCTACGGCGGGGACGACGACGCGTAGTAAACGCGACGTAAAAATAATATTTCCTCGTTTCAAAATAAATACCTCCGCTACTCGTCTCGGAGCATTGACAATTATCGCCGCACTTGCAGTCCTGGCATTTATCTGTAACATATAAAAAAAATTATCCCTTTAATCGGTGCACGTTAAACGTAAGGATTTTTAAAATACCGTATTCTCTAGCGGGGATTACTTTTTTTTATTACTCTTTTTCCTTTTCGTTTCTGTTTTTCTTTTATTTATTTTTTTTTCTTTTTTTATTATTCGTATACCCTCGTACACGGACGTATTTCAAAAATTGTAATATTCGAACGGATCGCGTTATTAAGTCGAGATAGACGTTGGTTCAGATGTTGCATACTCGACTGAAATAAATCGTAAGAATACTTTTCTCTCTCTCTCTCTCTCTCTCTCTCTCTCTCTCTCACTCTATCTTTTATTCTTCCTCGAACGAAATAAATTTATCATTCCCGATCGAAAACTTTATTACTTTTTTTTTGTTCGTTATATAAACGCAAAGATAGAACTGATTAGGTATATCGTACTACAGATTATCGTGAACTTTATCGAACAATAAGATTTTTAATTTAATGTCAAAGACGAAAGAAGACGAAACAAAAATTAAGAAGAAATAGAGAGATAGAGAGAGAGAGAGAGAGAGAGAGAGAGAGAGAGAGAGAGAGAGAGAGAAAGGAAAATTATTCGAAATCTACGATAATGAAAAGATTTGCCTGTCGACGTTGGATTAATATTTTTTTCCAAGCGTCCATTTAATTTACAGAACGTGTTTCGTTCGATCGAATATAATGGGAATGGGTATCGGTCTACTTGTATCGTAGAGATTAGATCAAAATTGTCTAAGCAAAACTAAGTATCGTCGTCGTAGTCGTCGTCGTTGACTAACCGGAAATGGTAGATTCACGCGTTCGTTAAAAGTCAAGTGAGAAGGCAAGCAGAAAATTAATTGAAGCGATCGTTGACCGTCCTCGGTACTTTATCGAATAATAGATCTTAATGGAAGGAGCTTCGATGATACGCTAATGCATCGGCGGACATGTTAATAACCATTGAAATTTTCCCCCTCGTTCGACGTACGTGACTATACAATAATGTCTACACAATAAAATTATTATTAAATTTCTCTCTCTCTCTCTCTCTCTCTCTCTCTCTCCCTCTCTCTCGCGCGCGCGCTGTTGCTTCTCGATATTTATTTTTTTGTTTCATCTTACATAATAAATAAATTCCTCGATTTACGAATGCGTCCGTGTTACCGACGATAAATTTTTTTCCAACGCAGTTTCTTTCGAGCGCGTTAATCAACGAAATACGACGACCGGAGTTCGATCGCCCGTACGATTGATAAAATATATACAACTATAAATAAAGATAAAAATAAAAATGAAAAAATAAAAAAAGAAAAAGAAATACGCGATCCAAGATAATATTTTATTGACACAATAAGAGTTATTCCGAGAGTAATATTACCGTATAAAATAAAGGATATAAATAGTGTCGGTGACACGTCGCACATTAACCTCGTTTAAATTCGTATATAACATAGGTATAAGCGTCGTACATACGTACTTATGCGCGCTTACGTAGAACGAAAACGTAGAGAGAGTGAAACATATTGCAAATAAAAATAAAAAAGAACAAAAAAAATACAATCGCAGTATCGAACGTAGTTAAACCGTATCTTTGTTTACGCGCGATTAACTTAACACGGTGATGTTTACGTGAGACTTTAACGTTTATTATTATTATTATTATCATTATTATATCGTTCGTAAAATATTTTCCTCTTACGAGATAAGAATTATATTTTATATCGGTATTCGTTTGCGTTTATTTGACTTGTGCCTTTTAAAAAATAATCTAGAATCATTAAAAATCGAATACAACGACGTATTGTCCAGCAACCGAGAGAGAAAAAGAGAGAGAGAGAGAGAGAGAGAGAGAGACCACATTGGGTCGAATCATCGTAAAGTAACGTCATATAGGGGGTGGGGTAAAGATTGGTATGTTCGGTCATTCGCCAAATAAAAATAATGACTAATAGATTTTACGTGATTACGATTATCTACAAGGAAAAAATAATAAAAAGGAAATTCCAATACGTAAATCGAAATGAAATGTTTAAAACGCTCGTTTCGACGATCGATTCTGTTCGAATAAAAAACAAAAAAAAAAAAAAACGAACCAAAAGAGACTATAACGTGCTCAATAAAATAAAATGAAATAAAATAAAATAAAATAAAAAAAAAAAAAAAATATACAACCAAAATTCGATATTGCCTTTGAGAGGAAATTGCGATCCGAGTGAAATCTCATTTTCTTTCGCTCGTATAAAATTAAAAAAAAAAAAGAAAAAAGAAATAAAAGACACGAGCGACAAAGTCAAAACAAAATAACAATAATTTCGTGCTATGGCGAGCTCGCGTAAAAGAAAAAAAAAAAAAAAAAGAGAGAGAAAAATAAAAGGCTGTTTCGCGAATTCTCGTGAGTTCGGACGACAAAAAAAAAAAAAAAAAAAAAAATTCGCGATTAAAGCATCGAGTAAGAGACGATGCACAAAACGCAATCTCACTCACCTTTGCATTTCTCGCAGCAGGGTCCCGGCATCTTGTCGATGTTTCTTTCGCCCTTTAGTTTTCTTCACGTCGGAATTTAATTGGAAATTTTTTTTAACGATACCGTACTTCGTGGGACGTCTTCGTCGTTCTTCGAGATATCGACTTGACGGCGCAGCGTCTCTGCCGTCGAATATATCGATCCTTCCCCCTCCACTAACGAAAAGAGTGCCGAGCGCCTACCGCCGTCGGCAAGTGCAACCGGCACTACTGACGTGCCATGCGCAACAACCTGCAGGGCCGTGTGTAAGTCACGTGACCCCGTCCCGACTCGATCACTGGAAGGGGAAGTCTCGGGGAGGGGCGCGGCAGAGAGAAGCGGGAAGTGGGAACGAGTTGGGGAGGGGCGAGGCGGAGAGAAGGGGGAAGTGGGAGAAGTGTCGGTCGCGAGACGTACTCGGGTTCATTCACGCGCGAACTCTCGTACGCGACGCATCGATCGGTCGCTCCGTCGGTATTCTCATTTTCTTCGCTTTTTCTTTTTTTTTTTTTTTTTTTTTTTTTTTTTCTTTTTATTCGATCGAATCGCCACGAGCCTCGCCTTCCTTCTTCTCTTTACATTTTTGTTCTTAATCAAATCCTTTTTTTCTCTTAGCATCATCGCGACCGTTTTATTTGATTTAATTTAGTTTTATTTTATTTTATTTTTTATTTTTTATTTTTCATTTACTTTTCTTATCTCTTATTTTTGTTTCTTTCTTAGCTTAGATTCAAGAGACTGTACTTCTTTTTACTGCTTTTCGTTTGTTTGTTTAATTTTTTTATTTATTTATTTATTTTATTTTATTTTTTTTCAGGGAAATCACAGCAGATATTCTTGTTCGTCGTGAGAGATCGAGGATGTATCGATTATATCTAAGATAAAATACGCATTTGTATTTATTTATAAAATATGATTTATATTAAATTTCGGAAGTACGGATACCGTTCGCTTATTGGTATATTAATTACATTTCTTTAAAATTTTTAATGTAGAGAGAGTTGAGCTTCGAGAGATTTATATATATATTCCTTATAAATTATCTTAACGTATATAAACATTTATCCGCATATTTCTATAATACAAGGGAGATATTACAATGACATATATATTTGAGATTATACCCTTGAGTATAATTCGTAATGAGATTCGTCACGATTGAATTGATAATAGAAATATTTTGAGAGAGCATTGGTGTTCTTTTTCTTTTTTGGTTTTCTTCGAGACATACGTATAACCAATCGATTTTGTTTAGAGAGATTGAGAAAAAAGATAAAAAGAAAAAAAGAGATATGTAAATAGAAAGAGAAATAGAGAGAATTATTTCAATGGAAACGCTGTCAGATAATTCTGACCTTGGCCAACCCTCATATTTTCCCTATCCGATGTACGGACCAGGAACGAAATAATTTCTTGGACGATTTGTTTTTGAATTCCCTTCCATGGGCAATTTGAATTTCTAACGAGGCTCCATTGTTCAACGCCAACCAGGTATGGACTTCGTTGCTCGCAGCTGATACGCCTTGTAAATGGATATATATAAAAAAACAAAAAAAAAACACACACAAAAACGATAAATAAACGTTACAAAGACCTTAACGCCATTCTCGGATTATTTGTTCGTAATGATTTTATCGACGCTAACTCAGTTTTATAATTGAAATTAACTAACCTAATAATTCGTGCAACGTTATACGTCGACTAGCGAGTAATTCCTTGCTCGCACCTCTAATCTCGAATATTAGCATAGCCTGCCTAGGTACGCTTTCGCTTTCTATGTGAAAGTCAATACTGAATTGTGGATTTGGCATTGCCGGCAATAGTCGTGACTTTGCTATAGTTTTTCCCGCATTAACGGAGGATGACATTTTCTCTGGGCTGTTGCATCTGGAAACGAGATCGGAAAGAAAAAGAAAGAAAGAAGAGAAAAAAGAAGAAGAAGAAGAAGAAGAAGAAGAAAAATAAAACACCGACGTCCACGTCAATGTCATTGTCGAATTATCTTCTTATTATTTACTTACGAAAGCGAACGATATTATATGAGCTATCTCGTTGCTTACGTTTGAAATTTAACTCGGCAATATAGCTGGGCGATGTGGGCCACGTGAAGTCCCTGGGCTTGCAAAACTTTACCCTCCACGCCCGAATATCTCTCTCTCGTGCCGTTAACGATTTTCAATTCTACAACGAGAAAAATAATCATTTAAGACACATTGAAACGGGAAATATAAGCGCTTAGGATCGAACGTAACGTTTGTTTCTTCCTATCTTTGTTCGTTCGGATGTCTTAAAAAGGAAAATAAATAAACAAAAATAAAAAGAAGAACAACATATCTTGGTGTCTCGTTAAACGAGCGTAACGAGAAAAACGTTTTCGTTCCGTCCTGTTTACATTCGATCTTCTTTTTATGTAACATAATCGTTATAATATAACACACACAGATATATATATATACATATATATATGATTCACCATTTGGTCTTATTCGTAAACGTGGACTAGGCTGTCTTATTCTACCAAGCATATCGGGTTGTGAAACGGCATGTGCCAAACCAGCTCCTTGTAACAATTCCGTGGCGTCTGCCTCGCCACCCCCCCTAGGCTCTAAACTCAATGTAATACCCTTGCTTTCGTTCTTATTATCCTCTATATTAACCTCCGAACGGAATCTACGGAGTTTCAATCCTCTCTTTACCTAACGAATCAAAACGTAAACGATATTATTATTTAGATCTCGTCGATATAGAGGACAACAAAAATAATGTACCTTCTGTTTCATAACGCGAAAGCTATTGTACTGCGGTAGCTTCTTTCCAAAATTTTGCTCGGGACTGGGCGTTAAACTGTGATGCGACGATCGTCTCTCCCTTATTTTTGGTATTCCGTCGGCTACGTCGACCACGTCGTTGTTAATCGATTCATTCGCCGTCGCTCTTGTCATCCAAGAATTTTGATTACCGTTCATTTCGTTTGATTCTTTGCTCGTCGTACTAGTTTTATCTTCATCGATGAAAACGTAAAATAAGAAAAATAATAAAGATAAATTGATTTTGATAACGTATATCGCGTTTTAACATTGTAAATCGTGAACGCTGTTCGTTCATTCGTATAAAACGTCATAATATTTATACGGATCGGAACATTCGTCGAATGAATGAAAGTCAAGGTTATACAGAGAGAGATACAGGCACTCTCGTTCAACGTTTAGAATGTTTGTTTTAAAAAGGAAAAACGAAAAGTTAGTGTATATATTACCGGACTGATTGGTTGACGTCGTAGGTTTTAATAATGTAACAGTACGTGGCGGCGGTGGTGGTGGTATAACGGGATCCAAATGTAACTTCATTTTAGATTTTTCCATCGACGGCCTCCTTATTATGTTTGATATCGATTCTGTTTCTACGTTGCAACGTGAAGAACCCTCGCTCGCGTTACTCGCCGCGTACGTGCTTTGGGTCTGTAATGAAAATATATATACATATCATGGTATAAGCTTGGACTTTGTTTAATTAACGATTACCTCGCATTCCTCGGAGAGAACTTTGATTTTAAGCTCGACAGATCCCGTTTTGGTTCCCTTAAGCATGAACCAATGGGACTGATCACTGTTGGAAAGTTTTCTTATATCGTCGAGAGTCAATGACACTTTACCCAAATAATCTCTCATACCGAAAGTGTCATGATCCCATAGGACCTATAAAAAATATCCAAATTTATTTATTTATTTTGTCTATTACTACGATTATTATTATTATTATTATTTTATCGTTATTATAAATTGCAATAAAAGAAATATATATATATATACATTTGTATATATATATATGTCAATATAAATATGACGTTCATTACAATATCTAAACTTTCTCCTGACCGAGGTAGACCCATTATGGAGCTCTCGTCCCAGCATGGATTCAACGTTTTCTTCTTTATACTACTTTTGTACTTTGTCTCGTTATTTAATTTAAGCTCACAGAAAGGATCGCTAAAGCCATTTAAATCCTTCGCAACCAAATCCTTAGCGCGTAACAACGTCACCTCCATTAGGCCACTTCCAGTGGATAATAAGCTCGATATATCGGAAGAGGCAGGGTCGACGTCTTTGTGGGTTAATAATAATTTCTATAAAAAGAGAAGATAGAGAAGAAGAACGTTATAAATAAAAACTTTACGCCCCTATGTATTCGTAGATCGAGCGAGATTATCGTCATTAATATTATTAAGTTAATAATTGTTAGAAAGTATATGCACCGAGGATA
This sequence comes from Dolichovespula saxonica, assembly GCA_911387935.1. Taxonomy (NCBI): domain Eukaryota; kingdom Metazoa; phylum Arthropoda; class Insecta; order Hymenoptera; family Vespidae; genus Dolichovespula; species Dolichovespula saxonica. Next base: position 7,755,098 of record OU427001.1, read on the forward strand.
TATACATGCAGTATTGAAAACGTAAGGATTATTACGTATCGAAGACAAATATAGAAAGTTTACAACATCCCACGAGTACAATTTGGATAACACGACAAAGCATGATGGACGACAAAACAAAGAAATAAAATGAAAAATTTTTCGATTTATACGAAAATATATATATATATAAATATAAACACAATCGATTTGCATGCACTATTTGATATAATATCTCGTTATTATTTCAAAAACAATTTGTCGTAAATTGTCGCAATAAAAGTTGATAGCTTCATTAAACGTTTCAAATAAGTCAACCAATTAATGGATCTTTTCATGACTAACAGCTTGTTGCATCCATGGTAAACTGTTTCTCTGTGATCTCGGTTCGTCATCCGATGCGACGGGAACCATACTGCTTCTACGGCTGGTAACTACTTGTTGTACGCTCTTTACTGGATAAAATAATACGGAAACCGTCATGGTGGAGACACTGTTTGTACCGTTCAATGTTAATTCTTTTCTGAGGATCCACGTTGATTCCTTAAAAATAAAAAAAAAAAAAATAACAATAAAATAAAATAAATAAATAAAAAATAAAAAGAAAGCGAAGATATTAACATTGATGTATGCGTACATGTACGATGTAATACGACAGATAATATCTAAATGATGGACATCGTAATATCGTCGAAGTTTTAATTCGTTTTACGTTAAAGTAAGCGTCTAAATTTACCTGGTTTAACGACATCATAGCGAGCCCAAGCATATCCGAGTCACAGGACTTTGATATATTCCAAGAATATATAACGAAGCTAAGACAAACTTGGGTATAATCCTGTACGAGAAACTGTGCTCTACATTCCCAACGCGGAGAGGTAGTATTACGAACGTAGTGTGTAGTTTTCACCTTCAAAGTAAATTCTTCTTATATATGTGATTAAGTCGTGATTAGTTTTGATATAAGAAAATTAATTGTGTGTGTGTGTGTGCGTGTGCGTGAATGTGATATGTGAATGTGGATGTGTGTGGGTGTCTGCAAATTACCTTCTTTCGGTTATTAAACAACGTACAGTAAGGATTGCATTGTGAAGTATCACAGTTAAGATTTTCTGATGAATGGATATAAACCACGAGGACACCTAAAAAAAGAAAAATATTTAATGTGTATCGTATCGAAGAATTTGTAGCGTCGTCGAATTTCACAGAAAAAAAAAAAAAAAAGAAACTACTGATAACTCTTTCTCTCTCACTCTCTCACTCACTCACTCACTCACTCACTCACTCACTCACTTTCTTTCTTTCTTTCTTTCTTTCTTTCTTTTTTTCCTTTGTCAAATTATTTCTAACGAGTGAGTAGTTTTTTGCGCCGTGCGTCAATAGGAAAGAAAAAATTAAAATTAAAAAATAATGATAATTACAAGAGGACCATGCTTCGAAAGCCACACTTATTACGGGCCGATTTTAACGACGCATTAATTATTTTTACCTGATTTCTGTGCCCGTGATATATACTTTCGTGTCACTGAAAATATCACATAGTGTGTGTGTAGTACGTCTATTAATTTTTAAGCACGGTCTTCAAGACAGTTTTTCCCCCTTTTTTTTGTATTTTTCTTTTCTTTTTTTTTTTACCCCGTCCGACTTACCCTCCCACCCACCCTTCGCTCCTTTCTGTTTCTTTTTTTTTTTTTTTTTTCTTTATCGATTTCTCCTCTCATCGAGAAATTTTCAAAACGTTTATCGATCTATATCATGTAAGTAGATTGCAAATGATTCACCTGCATTGTGCAACATGTCCTCGGTCAATTCGGGTCGTGGCAAATCCGGCTCCAAATCGGGAATCGGGGTGTATTCCAATCGTGCATTGATATTTGGAATGTTCGAACCACCACGAGAGGGTCTCCTTTGTTGTAGTTCGGTTTCGACGCTGTCGCGTTTATTTTAATTTTTTTTTTTTTTTTTTTTTTGAAAAATTATCAACCATCATTGGTTTACAAATAAATAATCGGATATAACGATCATCGCGATTAAGATCGATTTACTTACATCTGAGAATTTTCCCAATTGTAAACGCCTAGTGCCAATTCGAATTGGGCCAAAGTGATAGTACAGATGAGCGTCTTGGTCTTCAATTTGATTGTGATCCTTTCGTTTTCCAACGAACCGACCAGAAACGAGACGTCCTCCGTCCATGTTGAATTCAGGTGCGACGTGACGCGACGTTGATCGCCCAGGGTCACTACCAGCCACCTTTCTTCGTCCTCCGTCACGGCTAATGCGAATAACGATATATAAATATATATAAAACAAAAAAATCGTTGACGCGTGTGTCGGATTTTCCAAAGAAAAATAAAAAAAATAAATAAAAAATAAAAGGATAAGAAAACCCGTATCTAGGAAAGAAATGTAATATTTGTCATTCTACGTACTCGGTGTACCATTTGGACTGAGTACAACGGTTAGTACACCTTGCGGTATAGAATTGACCGTAGAATCCAATACTGGGCCGGGTCTCTCGCGAGATCTCAAACTAAATTTGAGATGGATCGGATCCACGAGCGAAGTTAAAAATGCGTTGGTTACGAACGCGTGAATCCAATCATTTATTAATGGTATCTCCATCATCTGGAGGGCACGTAGGATTCTCATGTTGAACCAAACCTTCGGTTTCTTCAAGAAGCTCACGCTAATGCTGGTCGCGTGTGGAAACGGTGCCAGAGAATTCAAGGTCAGAGTGGCGAGTATCGTTCCAGATAGGGTCACGTTTTCCACGGCTATATCGACGTTCATGTTGACGCTTTAATAGAGAAAAAAAAAAAAAAAGAAAAGAAAAGGAAAGGAAAGGAAGACAAAAATCACACGTTAATATACATCCTGGATAAAAGGGGATTTATTTATTTATATATATATATATATATATATATATATATATAAAATATATATATACATATATATATATATATAAAAGGAAGGTAAAAAAAGAACGGTCTCGCTTTATAATCGCTTCTCTTCGTAATCGTAAATCGGTATGATAATTTTTCACGAATCGAGATGAATAATCGTACGCGATATTTAATAATATCGTGATTTTACGTAACGTAGTCAATAAATTTATCCCTACCCAAATAGACTACTGGATACCATGACCATGCGAAATTGCTCACAGTCCAATCGTACGTCGGCCTTGATCGATAACTTTTTCTCCCTGGAATGACCGTCCAACATTTCATCCTCGTAATTACACTCCATGGTCCTAACGCGCGTTACACATGGCGTTTGCTCGCCAAGAGTAAGTTCCCGCAACTCCAACGGTCCTTAAACAATATAATCCACGAGTCGATGAAAGAATAAACGGGAAGGAAAAAGGAAAAAAGAAAAACTGAGTAATTCTCCGTTCCTGAGAATCCTCGTGGGAAAAAAAAAGAAAGAATTATTCTCTCGAAGGGAGATTATAAATGTAGGGAAAAGAGAAAAATGTGAAGAAAAAAAAAAAAATAAAGAAAGAAAAGCTCGACTCAACTTACCCAATACGCAGGGTTTGGCTTCGTTCAGCAAAGGCTCCAAATGTTCCTTGGTTAATGAAAATATACTTGCCGCGCTAAATTTCCACCTTGAATTGAAACAAGAAAACGCGTTTAAATTATTTAAACGTTCTAATTACGATCGAACGAGCCGAAATTGTGCCACGTGAAAAAATTTCAATTAGTGAATTAACAAACCCACACACACACACACACACACTTACTTACTTAGTCGTAATAACTTCACAGCACCCTGACTCCATTTAATTCGTGAAAAACGTCGTACAATTTCATTTCTAAAGTGTTTCTTCAACGAACTGCGCATGAATCCATGTAGATAGATATTATAATTCTAATTGAAATATATATATACATGTATATGTATATATATATATATATATATATATATATATATATATATATTTCAATTAGAATTCAGCACGATGGCTTTCGCGATTAATTAGCTGCGTAATATTGTTTATAATGCATCTCTAACGTTCTATTATTAAATCAAAATGAAAAAGGGGAGACGCTTTGGTTATTTCAGTTGCGAGAGTATCGGAAACGAAGAAAAAAAAAAAGAAAAAATAGTAGGGTTCGCGGAAGAAAAAAAAAAATAAAAAATGAGATTACGTTGAGAATTCTTCTTGATACGATTATCCAAGAGAAATTATATATCAAGTGAGTAAACGCGAGATAAAAGATTTCGAATGGATTAATTCGAACTGTGTTATATCGAACGCAAAGTCTCGATGCAATGGTACGTTGTACCGATAGCCCTGATCACGGTCACTATACTCTCTCTCTCTCTCTCTCTCTCTCTCTCTCTCTCTCTCTCGCGTGCTAGTCATTCTACCGACAATGAATTCGTCTCATTAACGTAACGCTTCCTTTTAACAGCGAACCGTGCAAACAGCCTCTCCACTTCAATAAAGTTACAACACAGCGCACACGCGTAATGTTCCTGCATGGAGATTGAATAGAAAGGAATCAATGTATTTTTCATTTCCAATTATTTTCTATTTATTTTTCCTCTTCTTCTTCGTCGTCAGGACGAAAAATCACGACGTCGACACGTCGACATTGTTCAACGTCTCGAACCCGTTTTCGGCTATCATCATCGGCTATGAACTTGTAGGGAAATTTTTTCCAAAAAAAAAAAAAAAAAAAAAGAAAAAACCTCGAATAGGAAAAAGCGAAAGGTCGAGGAGCAGCAGGGCCAAACCACGAAAATGCATTCCGTACGATGCAATCGTGATCGAACCGTTCGAGCTTGTTGTATTACATCGTTTGTTGGACGTGACGACTACTCGGCCAGGTACGTTCGTTCGCTCTTGCATTTGTGTTTGTGTGTGTGTGCGCGTGCGTGCGCGCGCGCGTGCGTGTGTACTATCTTTCGATTTACTACTTTCTCTCGTATGTGTATGTTTCTCAAGTAGAAGAGAACCGTGGGGGTGGGGAGACGGGTGTCCAGGAATGTACGAACAGGCCTATCAACTATCCAAATAAGTAGTACTCTTTCCAGTCCCATTCCCTCGCTCCGGTCTGCTCTAGCCGTTGCTTCGACACTCCAAGAAACTAGAAAATCTTTTGCCTGCCATCGACCGTAATATTAAGTATGTACATTCTCAACGATATGTATATATGCATATGTATATGTATATGTATTTACGTATACAGAACGAGCCTGTTTAGATCGATCAAAATCAAGAACAAAATTAAAATCTATAAAAAAAAAAAGAATAAAAACATATATTCCCAACGATCCTCATCGTTCTTACGATCAGCGTTACCTTTTTCTCATTTTATCTACACACCCGCTCTCTCTTCTCCCCCTCCCCCTCCGCTCCCCCCACCGTAAACAGTCATCAGAGAGATAAGAGGCGTAATAATTACCATAGAGCATGACTACGTATGTAGTACAAAAATTTCTAAAGATTTCTAATCTTCCATAAATTTCTATTTAATTGATCGACCGTTCAGCCGTACGTAACAAATTCGTACTTATTGTATATAAACGCGCGCGTGTATATATATTGTGTCCTTAGGGTGTATCGTACGTGCATTCGTGGCATATATCATTTATTTATTTATTCATTTATACGTAAGATAACAAATAATATACGCGCGTATATAAATGTGTATACATATCAATGCACTTTCTCGTTATCATTGAAATCGATTGGAAAACGCGATTGTTATCCCCCTACTGCGCCCCGCCCCCCCCCCCTCCAACCGTATATGAGGACGATCGTGCGATGCGATATAATAACTTTATCGTTTTTCATCGGTCAAAACAAAGTTTTTCGAGTGGTCGAGGAGCAAAAGTTTCTCGTTTCGTTTTGTCAACCGCCGCCGCCCCTGCGGCAGCTCTCTCGGCGGTCACCGATTCTCTTCTCGTTCTATATATGTGTGTGTGTGTGTGTGTGTGTGTGTGTGTGTGTGTGTGTGTGTGGGAGAAACGTGAAAGGCAATGGGTGTACGCGCGAGGAATGTGGAATGTTTACAAATGCCTATACAGTACTCATTCTCGAACGAGAGGTTCGTTCACCTATTCTCCGACTGTATATATGCATATATATATATATATATATATATATATATATAAATATATAGGGATTGTGTGTTAGTACGGACCCGGTAGAGCACACTGTATAAGCTATATTATATCCTCTGATGTTCACGATCGCCTGCAATTATCGCGATATGCAATTATTTTAACCGCGCATAGAGAACTACTACTCCCCATTACGATTTATACGGTCGTAGGAATAGCATAATCGTAATGTTAAGAGAGACTGCTAAAAGCATTGAATTTTCTATACCGAGTGGAAATCACCCTCTTACGTAATTCCTACGCATATATCTATTGTATAGGCTTTTCTTTTTCTTCCTTCCCCCTCTCTCTCTCTCTCTCTCAGTTTTTATTTATTTCCTTTTTTTTTACTCTCTTCCTCACCGTCGACATTAAAAAAACGCTTGCTTAGTAAAACCGTTCGACGATCGTCCCTTTACGAGGGATGACTATTTTGTTAAAGTCGATTTTTATTCTCTCTCTCTCTCTCTCTCTCTCTCTCCTTTTTTTTCTTTTCCTTTTTTTTTCCTTCCACTTTCCCGACGCTCTTCGATTGATATCACCATTAAGGTGAACACCGCGACGCAAGTCGTGTGACTACGCCCTTCCGATACGCATACTCGAGCTATATAACGCGTTGTATCGATCACACGGCGTAACTCTCTCTCTCTCTCTCTCTCTCTCTCTCTCTCTCTCTCTCTCTCTCTCTCTTTCTATGTGTTAAAATCGCGTCGTTAACGGGTTCGGAGTGAGAGGAGAGGTAGAAAAAAAAACAGAAAAAAAAAAGCATTCCCATTAACACGAAATAACGTCGTACATGCGTCGTACGAATCGATCGACTTTTAGAGTATGAAATCGAACGTACGTGTCGATCGTGGACAAAAAAAAAAAATATTCACGGATGAGTTCCCTTGTAATAATATTGTTCTACGACCGATCTCTATATTTACCATTTCTTGAACAATAAATTAAGCCACTCGACGGTTTCGTCCTGGTACAATGTACGTTTCCTCCTCAGCCTGGAGAGTTCGTCTTGGAGGCCGGTTTGAAGCATACGCGATATTCTCGCCTTCATGATCGTACCGACCAATGCCAGAATTAGTATCAACCAGGCCAACGAAAGACCGGCCGCGCCGATTATCCAGGCGACCATGAGAGCCAAGATGAGAAACACGATGCCGCGTTTCGCTTCCGCATCCCTCTGTAAAAAAAAAAAAGAAAAAGGAAATAAAAAAAGAAAGATAGAAAGGAAGGAAGGAAGGAAGGAAGGAAGAATGAAAAAAAAAAAGATATCACAATCAATTAAATGTCGCTCGACATGAAGCTTGAAAGAAGGAAAAAAAAAAATTACGAACGGATTCGCGTTGCGTGCTCGAAGTGTGTCGCTTCGTTTGATTCGAGCTCTGATTAGTTCTATTTTTTTTTCTTTCTTTTTTTCTTTTTTTTTTTTAACCCCTCCGTTCAACCAATTCATTTACGGGATTTTAACTGAATATAAAAATCACACGACGCAGATATACCACGTCCTATACACCTGTTTTTTTTTTTTTCATCCTTTTTCTAACGATATTTTCTTATCGTGCCCACATGCGTCGAGTGTAACTTGGAGTAACTTGAGAAAAGAGAAAAAAAAAGGGTAAATAAATAAATTAAAATGGATATTAAATGCTATCGTACGTGCGAATTAACCAGGGATTTTATGAGGCGATCGAATGAGACAGAGGATTTGAATGGTGAATATCGTATACGGATATACGAGTTTTCGTGATTCGTTCCGATTATTTATTCCGAAAAATTATTCTTTTCGAGAGTCCTTGCCAAACGAGATACGGGATCGCGATCGAGCTGAATTAAACGCTCACGGCGTAGCTTAATCTCGATCGATACAAATGGCGCGCCAAAGTCGAGAAATAAAGAAATTCTTACGGTGGTGAAATGTGACGTAGATCGGTCAGTTGAAAAGATAAAAAAAAAAAAAAAAAAAAAAAAACAAGAGAAAAGGAAAAGAAACAAGTATCACAAAAATACGTAGCACCGTTGACGGCCATCGGCATAAAATAAATACTTTTCTCTCTTCTTCTTCTTCTTC
>OU427001.1:7768264-7865764 GCA_911387935.1 Dolichovespula saxonica
GAAATTTGGAAAGTTTCTCTCTCGTTTGAAACAACCGTTCGCGATTTCACGTTTCTAAACGCTAAGAGAATGACACGAGAGAAAAAAAAAAAAAGAAAAAAAAACATTATCGACGGATCGAATTCACTGTGAATATTATTTTCGTATATTTTTTAATTCGTCGCTTAAATACGTTCTGAATATCAACGAGCGAATTTCTTCTTTTCTCTTTTTATTTATCTATTTATTTTTTTTTTTTTTATATTATTATTCTTTTTCTAATCCAACACTCGGTCAAATTATCGTCCGATATTATATTATTATTATGTCATATCGATGACGTTTGAGAAAAGAGAGAGAAGAAAAAAAAGAAAAGAGAAAAGAAAAAGAAAATTCATTTTGCGCGGTAGAAGTGAACGTCAGAGGTCGATCGAAGTTTTCGCGCGAATATGTGAGAATGCAAGGACGAGCTCGTCCTCCACTGCCTGAACAATTAACGATGCAACCACGGACGTAATGAATTCACCCTCGCTCCTTGGAATGTCACGAAACGCGTCTGTTCGTTCGTTCGTTCGTTCGTTGGTTAAGACAACCAACTAAATTCCCATGGCCGAACACGATGATTCCGCAGGGGAGATGATAGATAGATGGATGGATTGATAGATTGATAGATAGATACCTTCTCGCTTGATACGTTACAACGTTACAACTGACGATCAACTTTTTGGACGTAACGATGATAGCCAAACGTTTTATCAAAGTTTAATAATCGATAGATAATCGAGGATAGTTATCAAAACGATAACGTTGAACGTTTGCTACATCTCACCTGATAGACAGCGATACTTCAAATGAAATGCCAAAAGATAATCCCATCCGTAGTAATGCACTCTACTAAACGGAACAAGGAAAGGATAATCGAGGACGCGGCCTTGACATTATGAGGACGCCTTAGACAGAAATTTATATCGTAACCTTTTCGCCTTTCATGATTTCAAACGATATTTACGACGATCCCTTGGTTTCGTTGAAAATTTGCGGACGAGCAACGGGGGAGCGAAAAGGGAAAAAAAAGAAAAGAAGGAACGAAAGAAAAGAGAAATTTCTTGTAAAAAAAAAAAAAAAAAAAGGAAAAAGAAAAGAAAAAAACACACATTATCCGAGATTGTTGGCGGTGATAATTCAATAAAATATACCGCTACGTACTAGACGATTCTGTTGTATTATGTATACCTTTATGATATGCACGTATGTTACATGCATGCATACGTATAAGACTCGTAACGACTCGTGGCGTTATTAGGTGGTTTAAGAATCATGGCTTACGATATTGCGGTACTTTACTCTCTCTATCTCTCTCTCTCTCTCTCTCTCTCTCTTTCTCTTCGTTTCCTGAAACATCTACCAAGAGTAACGATAAAAATTCTTATTTATATGAAAAAAACATACTTCCGTCAAAATTACGTTGCGAACAATCGTTACACGATATATATATATATATATATATATATATATATATATATATATATATGTATATGTATATACAACTCGTTCAACGTGTCCCCTGTAAGATCGCGTGATGATAATTGATATCGAGTAAACCTATACTCATAGTAAATAGTACCATACTATAGATTATATCCTGTATCTATCTATCTATCTATCTATCCATCTATATATATATATATATATATATATATATATATATATATATATATATATGTCGATCAAATATGATATTAAATCGTGAATTGTCCAAGTTAGTTCTTTAACGGGCTACTACAAGTTTCTAATACTATACAGCTATTCAACGTTCAAGTATCAAGACTAAGAAGAGGATAACGAGGTCATCTCGCTCTTCTTTCACCGTCCTTCTATCGCAATTAAATTCCTCGAGCATAATGGAAATTGAGCATATACATACATACATACATACATACATACATATACATATATATATATATATATATATATATATATATATATATATATATATATATATATATATAAACTCATACAACGTATGTGAACGAAGATAATTACGGTAGAGTCGTCACTTTTATCTTATAAGAGGAACAACGGTGTTCGCTCTACGACGGCTATAGTTGTACCTTTTTTCAGGGATGCCCCTCGCTTCAGATGCCTCGCCATGAAGGTGGAAAGTAGTTGCATTCTTTTACTTTTTTTTCCATACAAGCAAAACTTTTCCCGTTTCACCTGGTCACTCTCTCCGTGTATTTCTCGCCATAATCGTGTTATGAGGTTTATCGATCGACAGAATTAAGAAACGGGTTACACCTTCAATATCGATCGTTCATTGTCGGCACCCTTTCTTTTTCTTTTCTCCCTCTCTCTTTCTCTCTCTTTCTCTCTTTATTTTTTTTTAATTTTTTCCTATACGAAAAAGTTTACACACACACACATATATATATATATATATTACGACGCTTTGTAAAATCGAATAGAAAGCAATCGATTAAGTATACGAAAGTAACAAGAGAGTTTATAACGAAAGATTCCCCAATCGCATTGATATATATTGAATTCGAATCGATATAAGCTATTAGCTTTATTAAATCGATCGATTCTAATATTATATTATAGTAAAGGTATATAGACGATGCGACTATGTACTCGGATTTCTTTTGTTGTTAAGCGTGTATACGTTTAAAATACGGTATCGGTAGATAGATTTATAATCGACAAAAAAAAAAAAAGAAATGTACACGCATATTACTTTATGAATGACTATACCGTCGTTTCAGTTTCATCGAATTGAAACGCGCATTATTCTTCGTAGTATTAGTATTAAAATCGTCGTCTGATAATTATTAATAAATAATACCAATTGACGATTATCAAACGAATTGGAAGTTTGGGGAAAAGGGGTGGGGGGAATAAAAGGAAGAACGTAGAAAGTTTAAGATATACGTAGTATGATTAAGATACCAATTAAGATATTCTCGTTATTGGAAAGAAATTATTAAACGGGGGATACGCGACCTAAAAAAAAAAAAGAAGAAGAAAAGAAAAAATAAAAAGAAAGAAAGAGAAAGGACCAATAAACGTTATGGTGTACCGTGATCAAATTCTTCGAGCACTATCGTGAACTTTTTTTTTCTCTTTTATTTTTTAATAATATAAACATTACGAACGAATCCGTCGAGACGAGTTACGCTTGTGCTTTCCAAAAATTTCTTTCGTCGTATCCGGAAAAAAAAACGAAAAATTTGGCGGGAAATACTCGATAATACTCTCGGCGTTCGTTAGGTATAACTAACACACGTTCGTACTGAAGGAGCTAGGATCAACTAGCCATAAGCTTTTTCTTTCGTAGCGTAAGAAGGAAGGATCCGTTGCGCGCTTGCGCCACCCTTCCTTTCCTAGAACCGTAAAACACTTCGATCTCTTTTACGTGTATGTATATTGCAAAATAAAACTCGTCGTGGCTGCCACGATCTAGGATTAAAATCCTTTATCCTAAAGTGAAGTATACACCTACGCACACTATATATATATATATATATATATATATATATATATATATATATATATATATTGATCGATCCCATACATATCCAACTACCTTTTCATTTTAAATAATAAATTTTTTACCTTGAATTTTTTTTTATTACATCGTATTGAACTTACGTTACTTTCGTGTTGAATGATTAAATGGAAAAACAAACATTAACGTTATATACTTTAAATTTATTCTCTATATCAATCTCTAATAATTATTTCAAATTAAATGAATCATGAAAAAAATGAGATACACACGCACACATACACATGTATATATATATATATATATATATATATATACACGCAAGAGTATATACGTACACACGCGCGCGCGCGCGCGCGGACATACCGATCGATAAAAAAATATTATTTATATCACAAAACACGATTTTGTCTTGAGATCGATCGAATCGAGATCGATCGTACTTACTTACGACCTTCGTAAACCCGCAAGAAATATTTCTATACAATGTTACTATCGTTTCGCGTGTTCAATCGAAGGATTGCTTTTCATTCATCTAATTATCGCGTCATTCGTTCGTATTCGCGGTCGATATTTCGTAATTTAACAAGTTCCACGCGGTTATCGAAGCGTATCTAACACGGGCCCGATCGTAAATACGAACAGCAAGGTGTAACGCCATGATGCCATTACTGGTACTGGCAATTATGCGCTTCGAGATACGAATGCGGTTTGCACTGTTACGCTATTATAGTAGAAAGAAAAGAAAAAAGAAGAAAAGGAAAAAAAAATAAACGTCGTTAGTTATGGTGTCGAATTATACTCGGTCAAACCAATATAAATCAAAACGGTGTCGCGCTTATTGTCGTCACTTCGATTTCCTTATCGATCGCTATGCATCGATAAGTCGTTAACGCTAGTGCACGATCCATGTCTATCGAAGATCGACGTTTATTTTTTCTTTTCCTTTTTTTTTTTTTTTATTATTATTAATTTTTCAAACTCGCAAGAAATTATAACGTAAATACGTATTTTCGAATAGATTGATAATGAAAAAGTAAAGGATCGAAATAGTACAAAGCATCGATGTTCTCTTAAGGTGCATGCTTTTATCGATAACGAGGAAGAGGAAATAATCTCTCTCTCTCTCTCTCTCTCTCTCTCTCTCTCTCTCTCTCTCTCTCTCTCTCTTTGATGTTGTATCCCTTTAACAAATTCTAGAAAAAATATTATATCTTCATCGTATATATATATATATTGCCAACGCCATCGTACCATACGTACACACGATGCCCGTCCATGCGATTAATCGCAACGGTAAATAATTTGATTAACGACCTGACGACGATGAAAATATGCAGATTACACACTTTATTATTTCTCGTCGACCGTTATCATCCTCGCCGTACGATTCAAAAACGTATAATACGTTTTAGAAGAGTTTCGAATCGATAATGGGTATTAAAAAAGTAAGAAAAAAGAAAAAGAAAAGGAAGCAAAACAAAAACGAAACAACAAATAGGAAGATGCTACCCTTCTCTTACGTTGTTCGAATGTAAAATATTTTATTTGATCCGACTAGTCGTTATTATCATCATCGACGGACTTGTCGACGGCCGTCATGGTCCGATAATAAAATGCGAACGGGAGACGACGATTGAAGTCCTAAAATCGTAAGATAAAAAAAAAAAAAAAAAAAGAGAGAACTTACGGGAACTCGCGTGTATCGTTAGAAACGAAAATCCGTAGTGTGTGCGACACCTGTGTTCGCGTTATCACCCTAGAAGACGCGAGGAGCCCCATTGTTAGATCGATATTAACTACAGAAGAAGCGCGGAAGCTTCTTCGACGATAATTTATCAAGACCCGTGTGCACACCACAGCACATCCGAGCCGCTTTAGACGCCATGTACCGTTCGATATACCGCATAGTGTCGAACGATGAACCCCCCACCCCCACCCCCTCCTCCCTCCTGTTCCTCAACGATATTAAATCCATTTATCCGGGAATAGAAATGGAGAAACGGTAGAAGCCAACTTGAAAATATATCTGTTTATATAAATATATATTTATGTACGTACGTATGTATGAGTACGTTGCTTCGATAAATATTTGTGTCAAAAATATATCGTCGGATTGTGTACAAATATTATATTATCTGCCTTTTTGTTTTGTTTTGTTTTGTTTTGATCCGATCAATATATATTTTCCAAAGGTAAATTGTCCTATCGATGTTTCCAATCGTAAAAAAAACCTCGACTACGGTGACGTATCGTTTCTTTTCCTTTTTTTTTTTTTTTTTTTTTTTTTTTTTTAATAAATAATAAAATTACTATACGATAAGTGAAAGATAATTCGGGAAGTTTTCGTGAGAAATAATGCCCGTTGGTTTTATACGATGAAACGTTATGCGAGAGTGGAGAGAAAAAGGATGTGAGAGAGAGAGAGAGAGAGAGAGAGAGAGAGAGAGAGAAAGAGAGAGAGAGATGTTTCAAGTTTTTAGACAATACAATAAAAAAAAGAAAGAGAGAGAGAGAGAGATGGAAGGAGAGAGACATATCCGTGAGATGAGCGATGGTGGTAATGGAGCGGGGCCCCGTTCGTTCGGTCGGTCACATTGCTTACGAGCTACTACCAGTTTGTCGTCGTCGACCTCTCCCTTTCTCTCTCTCTCTCTCTCTCTCTCCTCTCTCTCTCTCTCTCTCTCTCTCTCTCACTCTTTTATTTCTTTGACCAAGCCAACATCTGTCTTACGCGCGGCGTGCCCTACTACGTTCATGCCTTGCTGCAAACTGCCACGGACTCTCTGCAGTACGCACAACGACCGTAGAAAGGAAAAGAAGAAGAAGAAGAAGAAGAAGAAGAAGAAGAGGTAATAAAAAGAAGAAGAAGAGAAAGAGAAAGAGAAAGAGGATGAGGAGAAGGATGAGGAGTTGAAGGAGGAGGAGGAGGATGAGAAGGAAGATCGACTTTATGGTGCAAGGTGCACGCTCTTCCCGCCTCGGGAATTTCAGAGAAATTCTTCGAGGAAAAAGTCCAACCAACCAACCACCGCGCGTTCTGCACCGCGAGAGTTACTTCGATCCTCGAAGAAGAACTGGGGAAGCGGTCGCCCGAAGGAGAAGAGACGACGACGACGTCGACGTCGACGAGAGGTACGACTTCAAAATCGTACTTACGATTCGTTTTACCTCGTTCGATCATTCGAACGAATTCTCCTTTGTTTTGTTTTTTTTTTTTTTTTTTGGTTTTTTAATAAAACTTTCGACCTCCCAGAAAAATTCTTAACCGTGTAAAATATAAATGAGAGAGAGAGAGGGAGAGAGAGGTTTCGTTCGTTGAAATAAAATTTTTATGTACGATTAATATTTCATATATATATATTTTTTTTCTTTCTCTCTCTCTCTCTCTCACTCTCTGTCTATCTATCTATCTTCTGTCTCTTTTCTCATAACGTTTTACAATGTAAAACCAATAACCATTACAAAGCTAATCACGACGTTTCGTAATACGACTGTAAAATAAAAATGCATCCTCTTGTTCGTATTCGTTAAATGAATACGGTAACGATCCTATCTTGAATATTATCGAACGGGAGAAAAGCCGATAAAAACTTTATTGGAATATTTAAGATACCTGAACAGTTTGTAACATGAATATATTGTATATGTACATAAGTAAATGCATACATCTCTCTAGATCGATAGAGAGAGAGAGAGAGAGAGAGAGAGAGAGAGAGAGAGAAAGGATACCTAGAAAAAACTAAATATGCAAGCGATGTCGTTAAATTCTTTGAACTCCTCGCACGTGCCTAGTTCGACTAAAAACGTCAAGAGAGAGAGAGAGAGAGAGAGAGTAGTACCTAAGAGATGAGAAAAGATATTCCTGCTCTCGTGAATAAAACTATCCCAAGTGTTTTCCCAAATGCAGGTAGGTGTATGCTAAGAAAAAAAAAAAAGAAAGGAAGAAAAAGAAAAAGAAAGAGAGTGTGTGTGTGTGTGTGTGTGAGAGAGAGAGAGAGAAAGAGAAAGAAGAAAAAGATAGTTTGGAGTTCGGAACGCGTTAGTAAACCTTTCGAGAACCTGTTTCCGCTTTTGTCGAGAGAGAATCGACAGCCTTCGGACAGCTTCCTATTCTATTCTCATTAACATATTTACACAGAGTTCGAGCTCGAAGGGAGTCGATGAAACTTCTCTTCTTTTTCTTCTTCCTCTTCTTCTTTTTCTCTTTCTTTTTCTCTTTCTTTTTCTTCTTTTACTTTTTATTATTATTATTCGTGTGTCACCGGGGATTAGCGGAGAGATATACGCGAGCTTTTCAAAAACAAACAAGCCTCCAAATTCGAATCGTTTCATTTCAAAATCTCGTTACTTCGTAAATCGAATAAATTCGAGAGAGAGAGAGAGAGAGAGAGAGGGAGAGGGAGAGGGAAACATATCGAACGTCCATAGTGACGTGTCCATCGTATTTATTATTGAACCGCACGTGTACTAAGCGCGGATCGTAAACCCCATTTTCAGCGTGCACCGTGATGATTCCATCGAGATCGTGCTCTCCAACTACGTTTAATAACATTAAAAATGATCTATATGGATCGGGAACATCGAAAGGAAGGAGATCATCGAAGATAGGTACTATAAAACTTAAAACGCTCTCGAGAATTTTTTGATTTTTGTTTCTGTTGTTTTTTTTTTTTTTCTTTTTTGTTGTCTTGCTCTGGAATCTACTCGAAGGATTTCTAAATTGAATACGCTTACGTTTTATTTAATCGATCGTCAATGAGGTGCAGCTGTAACGTAGAGAAGTAATCACGAAGAAAACAAAACAAAACAAAAAAGATATAATAATAATAATAATAATAATAATAATAATAATAATAATAATAATAATAATAATCGTAATTGATCGAACGAATTTAGATTAAATCTTAATCGTTTGTCATCGACGTATGATCGTCGTCTTTGTGGGAATGAAAGTTGTCATTGAAAAAAAAGATAACGACAACAACAAAAGAAAAAGGAAACAACACGAAAAGGAACTACGAAAGAGAGAGAGAGAGAGAGATCGATCGATCGATCGATCGATCGACGCGTTATTTATCCCTTTAGAAGTTAACCGCGAGATGCGAATCGCGCCAGGATCGTAAAGCACGGAATTCCTTTTCAGATCCGACGTTCTATCTCTCGATTTACCGTCGATCTCTCTCGATCAAAGGGTCTAATATGTTCGATAGATCGACGATAAATAAAACCTCCTTCCCCGTACTAATAATAATGATAACGATGACTATTACGACGATAATGTTCATAATGATAAGTTGATATCGGAAAAAAGTTTTTCGTCGCGTAAGAAGTATGATCTATGAAAAAAAAAAAAAAAAGAAAAAATGAGAAAGAAAGGGAAGAAAAAAACCAACGAACCTTTCAAAGAGAAACGAAGAAGAAGGGGTACGCGGACATTTCTCATTTTTTTTTTTTCTTCTTTCGTTTTTCGAGATACTTTACTTCATTGTCCGATAAAATGAGTGGATCTAAGCGTGTGCGCGCGCGCGCGCGCGCGCGTGTGCATTAAGCAAAGCCTACCTACCTCGTGTCCCCTCACGTCTTCATGTTCCTTATTGTATACATTCGTGGTCCCCGACGTTTGCGCCGAGCGCCGATTTTGAATTCTCCAATGGTCACATCTCCGCGATCGTTATTATAATAGCTTCGCTCATCGATCCTGAGAACTTTTACCCGACACACTTTTTGTATTTTCCAATGAAACGACGAAATAAAAATTAAGGAAAAAAAAAGAAATAAAGAAAGAAATAAAAAAAATTAACAAAAATCGATGGAGAGACAGAGAGAGATACGAGAGACAGAGACAGAGAGAGAGAGAGAGAGAGAGAGATAAAGATAAAGATAAAGATAAAGATGGAGAGAAAGAGAGTTAGATAGACGGACAGATAACGAGCGAGCTCAGAAAACACGGCCGTTCTTGGCCACGAGCGCAGCAACACTGACCTGCCACTACGGAGAGAGAGGAAAGAGAACCGACTAACTGAACTTCTCTGCTCCAAACCGTTCCCTTCTTCTTCTTCTTCTTCTTCTTCCTCCTCTTCTTCTTCCTCTTCTTCTTTCTCTTCTTCTTTCTCTTCTTCTTTGCCGTCGTCCTCTATCAACTCTTTTCCTTCACCTTCCACGTGTCCCCTTCTTGTACATCTACTTCTTTCTCTTCTTCTCTCTCTCTTTTTTTTTTCACCACTGACACACTCGTACGTACGCGTGCACGTACACACACACACAGAGAGAGAGAGAGAGAGAGAGAGAGACACAGAAAATAGTCTGATTAACTCGTTCCCTTCATGTCCATCACCAGTTACTTCCTTTTTGTTCTTTTTCGACTTTTCCGCTATGATCACCGCGACATGATAATCCTAATGTCGGCTAGATTGAGTATTCGAATCGTGTAACAGATAAAACTCACACACACACGCATATATATCCAATATTATCTGAAATTGAAAAAGGAAAAAATGTTTATAACGGCGAATGAGATATTCGTGTCGTGTCGTGTCGTCCCATGGTTTTTCTTTTTTATATTTTTTTTTTATTTTCTTATTTTTTATTCAACAATCAATTTTCACCATCGAATCTGCGTCCCCGATAGGTCGTTCAATTGATTCGTTACGATCGACTAATAATAACTTTTTCTTTTTGTTTTTAATAAATAAGATTCGTAGATTTTGATAAGGGAAAGAAAAAAAAAAGAAAATTGAATTTCACAAATCGTTATGAACTTTCGAAACGATGCAAATGGAATATTAAAAATATTTATATATATATCGTACGTACGTACGTGAAAGTACTCGAAGGCTGTCGAGTCTTGGAATTAGTTATTTCTAATCACGAGATACCTACTACTACTTGCTTAGGCCTTAAGATTTTCATTTCTCTTTGTACTTGGTACTCGAGTAGCACTAATGAAACGTTCCATGAATATACATGACGCACTACTAAAAAGGAAGTATTCTCTATCTTCGAAAAGGGGTTGATGGAGTTACGGAAATACTTTCAGAAGCCATAAGAATTAAGAGAATATGAAACGGTTGTGTTGGCATGGCCCAATGCATTTGCTTTCCATTCACACATTCTTCCTCTTTTTTTTTTTAGATATATACATACATACATATATATATATATTATAATACATATTAAAAAATATACGTTAAAAGTCAAATTGAATCTGATTGATTTACCTACCGTTTTCTCAACGCCAATTAATTGTTTCTTTTTTTTTTTGTATCCCTTTATCGTTACGATTTCAATTCGATCTTGAATGTATCACTGAAATCGACACTACTAACGGACGAATCAGATCGATCGAAAAAAAAAAAAGATTTCGTTTTATTCCACAACGGAGGAATAAAATTGTGGACGGTCGATTGTCCCGAGTTCGTCGATGTTAAGAGATTCGGAATTGAAGTAAAGTAGAAAAATGAATTGCACCGAGGAACGTCGATCTCACCGTAAGCGCGTATATTTGGATAGAGAGGAAAAGAAATGAAAAAAAAAAATAGAAATAAAAAAATAAAAAAAAAAGAAAGTAGAAGAAGAATGTCGTGTCCTTTAGTTAAAAACGAAACGTGAATGATCCAACGACAAGTAACGTCGCACGTTAGTAGTTGGGGTTCGCAATATCCTTCTGTAGTCCCATAGAAGCATAGTGTACTCGTCCATGGGGAATGTATTGTTGCCATCGTCAGCTGCACCGCTTCAAACGAGCACGAACGTCGAAGCTAACAGGGGAAGGGGGTTGCCTTGTACTGCGTAGAAGAAACAGGAAAGGGGAGGAAAGAGAGAGAAAGAGAGAGTGTGTGTGTAAGAGAAAGAAAAAGAGGGGTTTGTGCTCCCCATTGTCCTGGGTGTGTCTGCATACTAGTTTCGTTCGACTATAATTGCCTCTATAAATTGGGTATCAACGAACGGTTAGCCTATGTTATTCGTTAATCATCACGAATTTAAATATGGAAACGAAAATTTTAACGAAAGTAATAATATATGGCATTTGAATTAGAGTTTCGTTAACATAATCGTGATTTAACGTAATCGTTCGATCGATACTCTATGACAATCGATTTATCTCGCGATAGTTACAGTAACGCCATTTTGATATTTTCCATTAGGAAGGATATCTTGTAAATACCCGAAAATAATGAACGATTGACGAAAAGTTTGCCGTCGAAGTTCGCGCTTTCGATGAGATCGATTTAAATTAAAAAGGTGAAAAGATTTCTCATCGAAAGATGGGAGCGAGCGGGGGGAGGGAGGGAGGGAGGGACGCGTGATGATGGAGAAATACGTCGAATGACACGTTTCCTTCGATCGAGGAGTCTCAAATTATACGATCAATTAAATCGTTTTAATACTTACATTCGTTTAATTCGTTTAATACTTACATTCGTTCTACGAACTCTCGAATGTGTATGTATATATATATATATATATATATATTTTTTTTTTTTCTTTGTTTTTATCGTCTTCCTCTTTTGTTTCTACTTTTTTAATATTTCTTTTCCCTCCATTTCTTTTCATTTTCTTTGAAAATCGTAATACATCGTTCAAATAAAACGAGCGATATAACAATCTAGGGGATTCAATATTTTCTCTAGGAATTTACAGCATGACGTCATCCGTCATGCGTATATTCGCTGCTCCGTAACCACACAGATCGATCCATTTGTTTACGGAGGTTGTCTGCTAGTCCCCGTTCGCTTTGGTCCCGTCGGTGTTTTGAGAATAAAGTAACATGCTTTAAATTGTTCCTTTTTATGTAATCATTACGCGTTAATCAACCGTACTGCAATGACGGGAACGGGAGTTAGTATATTTCTTCATAATGCACGTACACGTATTAATAATAATAACGAGTATTGTTCTCGGCTTTATAATTGCATTTGTCGTTTGACGTTTGTCGCGTCAAAATTTGACAGCGATGATATTCTCGAATCTGTTTGGGAGAAAGACAAAAGATGATAGATACGACCGTTCAATTAATATTTGCACGCGTTATTATTAAGTTTTACGTGCGAGTTAATTTCTTTTTTTTTTCCTTTCTTTTCCTTTTCCTTTTTTTATTTTCTTTTTTTGTTGTTCTTCAGTATCAAAAACGTCATATTTTAAACATCATATTTTGTCTTACCCATTGCCAAAATTTCCTCTCTCGTAACTGTCATACTTTCCGGTGATGTATTAGACTCCAATAACATACAATTCTTTTATTCAGGATAATGTCGCTGAATTAGGAGAGATAGAAAATGTCAGAGTTGTCGTTCGTGTTCGGCCATTAAATGGAAAGGAGTTGGACGGACACTGCAAAAATATAATACAAGTGGACGCATTGAACAGTGAAATAACTATAGAAAATCCGAATGCACTTCAGGGCGAACCGCCGAAAGTTTTTTCCTTCGATGCTGTCTTCGACACGGATTCGACCCAGGTTGACATTTATAATGAAACCGCAAGACCTATCGTCGATAAAGTCTTACAAGGATATAATGGGACTATACTTGCTTATGGTCAAACCGGTACCGGTAAAACTTATACTATGTCAGGTGCAAAAACTCCTCCTCAGCTTAGAGGCGTTATCCCAAATACCTTCGCGCATATATTCGGACACATAGCTAAGGCAGACGAGAATCAGAAGTAAGTTGAATCGTACAATTGTCCACGCTTGTAATAGTATTTAATATATTACAGTATCGTTATTTATAGGTTCCTTGTGCGTGCGACATATTTGGAAATTTATAACGAAGAAGTAAGAGATCTTCTCGGTAAGGATCAAACCAGTCGTTTGGAGGTCAAAGAGCGACCAGACATTGGAGTGTTTGTGAAGGATCTTAGCGGTTACGTCGTAAATAATGCGGATGATTTAGATCGTATCATGTCGCTTGGCAATAAAAATCGTGAGTTCCATGATTTGTCCCTTAACCGAAAGATGAAACATTGAAATATGAATGAAAGGTAACAAACAGGATGGATATATTTTTCTTCGCAGGCGTCGTAGGAGCAACTGCCATGAATGTCTCTAGCTCCAGATCTCACGCTATATTTACAATAACGGTCGAATCTAGTCAACTCGGGGAGGATGGAGAACAACATGTTAAAATGGGAAAACTTCATTTAGTGGATTTAGCTGTGTGTAACATTCACGATCGATCAAATATCTTGTTACAAAAAATATATACATATATTATAATGTGATTATATTGTAGGGTTCTGAAAGACAAAGTAAAACAAAAGCGAGCGGAGTAAGACTTAGAGAAGCTACCAAAATAAATTTATCATTGTCAACACTAGGTAATGTAATATCCGCTCTTGTTGATGGGCAAAGCTCTCATGTGCCTTACAGAAATTCAAAGTTGACAAGATTGCTTCAGGACTCCTTGGGTGGTAATTCCAAAACATTGATGGTACGTATTTATTAATTGTTTCGCTTGTGATAAAGAAAAAATAAAGAAAAATTAACAAAAAAAAAAAAAAAAAAAAGAAAGAAAAAAGAAGAGAACCGCATATAACATTTATACCACGTGATAATCTAATTCTGTGATTCTTTAAGTGCGCGAATGTAAGCCCGGCCGATATAAATTATGATGAGACGATAAGCACGCTACGTTACGCGAATCGTGCCAAGAATATAAAGAATAGAGCGAGAATAAATGAGGATCCTAAGGATGCTTTGCTTCGTCAATTTCAAGTTGAGATCGAACAATTGCGTAAGCAACTTGAAGAAAATGGAACAGAAATATCGGGAACGGAATCAGAAACTGAAGATTCGGATGACACGGGTGAGCCACGGCGTGAAAAGAAGGCGAGACACAGGAGGAGTCAAATGTTAACGATGGAGGAATTGGATGACAGAGATGTAAATACGGAAAAGATAGACAAGGCGGAGAGAGATGACAAAAGTCCGGACGACAAAGACGTTATCGAATTAAAAAGGACACAGTGAGTATAGAAAGAAAAAAATTAGCGTAGAACGATGCGTGCCACCAGCTGACGAAATTTCTATTTTTTTTCCTTTTTTTTTTTTTTTTTTTTTTTAGAACCGAAAAGGAAGCGTTGAGAGAAAAAATGCAAAATTTACAAAACAAGATATTGGTCGGGGGTGAAAATTTATTAGAAAAGGCTGAAGCTCAGGAACAATTGTTAGCTGCCGCGGCCATCGAACTTGATCAACGTAAAAGTCGAGAGGAACAATTGAAGAAGGCCATTGAGGAGAAGGAAGCAGAACGTATCGACATAGAGGAAAAGTATTCATCTTTGCAGGAGGAGGCGGCTGGGAAAACTAAAAAATTAGCTAGGGTTTATACTATGCTGATGTCGGTTAAAGCCGAACTCTCCGATTTGCAACAGGAACACCAAAGAGAAATGGAAGGTCTTTTAGAAGGTGTTAGAGGTATTGGAAGGGAATTACAACTTCAAGAATTAATTGTGAATAACTATATACCATTGCAGTATCAAGTATGTATATACAATGTTACAAAAAATATATATATATATATGTACATATGTATGTATATATATATAATAATTGAAAGATTTAAGTAATTATTGTAACGAGTTGTTTTTATATTGTCGCAGACTATGATCGAAAGATATGTTCATTGGAACGATGATATCGGCGAATGGCAATTAAAGTGTGTTGCATACACTGGTAATAATATGCGAAAAGCACAAGTAATACCACCTATTGGAAATAACAAAGATGTAAGTCGTTAAACGTTAATCTCTTATTAATATTGTTTCGGATGTTTTATCTAATTTCTTTGTTTTTTTTTTTCTTTTCAATTTCTATTTCTATAGCAAATTCAACCTGATATGTCGAACATATATCTTACGTATAATACAAGAACAGATAGTACGTTTATACAACCGAAAAAGGTAAGAAGTCGGTCGGGTGTACCACGACCAACTACAGCTCATCGACGTACACCACACTAAAGGAATATTAGGTTGTGAAATAATAATAATAATATTTCAAATCTTTTACTTAGCCTTTTTTAAAATAACTTTTTTTTTTTTCGTAATAAGTAGCAGTGATTTTATTTATTTATTTTTTTTTTTTATTAAATGTGATAATTTCTAATGTCGACTTATGCAGATCGTAGGCACATATATAGGTGAGGTGGCTTATCAACTTAATCGAAGGTATTGATATATAGGATTACATAAAAAATGAGTCACCTCAATTTTGTGTGTGCTTCATGCAATAGTACGGTGATATTCTTATGTATTATTATTATTATTATTATTATTATTATTATTATACTTTTCTTCAAATTATTTTTGAAGATTCTTTTTATCAGATTTATTGATATTCATAATGAATATTTTTTTTGAATATTCTTTTACAAATTAAGATTGAAATTTTTTATTATAATACGGATATTATTAACGATCGGACTTCATCCTAATATTGTTCCTTGTTACTTCTATAAAAATTTTTCCAATTTTGATTGAACTTTTTAAAAATTTTTTGTATGTATATCAATTGTAAGTATAAAATTGTTACATATTTCTTCTGTGATGCAATCTACATTGCAAGATGCAGACCAAATAATGAAACGTAAATGAGTACTGAATTCAATATATACAATATATCTTTCCCATTTATTATAGTATTTGACACAGATAATTTCCAAAGGAAAAATAATTATAGAGAAGAAAAGTATGTACCATACAGTACCTGTGTTATTAGAAATAAAAATTAAAATATCATGCCTCTAAGGCAAGTAGGATATTTGATGCATGTCAGGATATTTAAGAACAGCTAAAAAATTTATTACATGTTTTTACATTATCGTCATATAGAGATTTTGATAAACAACACGTGTCGACAAAAGTTTGCGTGTATGTGAAAAAATACTCTGAAACATATTAATCCCACTATACCAAGATGTCACTGTAAACTTGGTATAGATACTCAATAATTTATTAATTTAATGTGTAAAGCTGTCTCTTGTCCCTGTGTCTTAATCAATCAATGTTCATCTTTGTCTCTTAGTATAGCGTATCGTATAAAACCATTGGATAAAAATAATAGAATTATAGCAATGGGTCTAACCAAGTGATATATATTTTTGATCGAACAAAAAGAAATATACGCGAACGGATATAAAAAGAAAGAAAAAAAGTTATAGAGCCATTCAATTATAGAACCTGAACTTTCAATGCGTTAAGACACTAACTAGATTTATTCTTACGTACTTTTTATGCTCTTTAAATCTTTTTGTAGTTACTTATGATGCATTTATTAAGTACTGTGATAAAGAAACGCTTATATTATTTTGAATGTTTTTTCTGCACTTTATTTACAAGTATTATAAGAATCACAATAATTAGACTTTAATAATTATAATTGTCTGCGTATTGCTGCCTTTGTATTTATTATTTGAAAAATAAAATTTAATGATGACAAACAAATATATATATATATATACGTAGAGATATATATATATATATATATATATATTATATATATACATAATTTTTTTTTTATAAAGCCACTCGCAATAAAACAGTATCAATTGAAAAGACAAAGAAAAAAAATTATATAATTATGTCACCAGTATTCTAACTATCTGTTGCCTGTATTGCTTGATCCACCGTTTTATATGATAGCGATGATATTTTCTTGCTAATATAACACTATAAGGATCTCTAGGATCGCTACCTCTTAAGTCGATATGATGAGCACCTTCTGGAATGATAACAGCGGTCGCGGTAGAAGACAAATTCCATAAGACGCCACCACCTGACCACGGATCCAATAATCCGTTGCTAAATAAAAAGCGATTAATTTCTTGTACAACAGATTGAGTTAGACTATCGATATATTAAATTTACCTGAAGACGATATTTGTCGCAGTTGAAAGATCCTTACACCCGTACTCTTTGCAAACCATGTTTGGATAAGAACGTACACCGCATTTTTTGAAACAATACTCGCTTATCTTCTCGATATCCCAAGGCTCGTATCGAAACATGTCATTCACGCCGTCGCTGCAGATAGTTATCAATATTTCGCTACATGCTTGATAATTCCAAGCGGCTGTGCCCAAGTTTCCCGAAGCGTCTTCCGTGTCCGTGCAATTCGTTTGGCCGGTATAATTTGTGAAAATATTTAACGCCTTGTACAATGCCGTTAACAGCGGCTTTCCCGTTAGAGTTTTGTTCGTTAAATGACTACAGAAAACCTGAGAGAAGAAGGTAGAAACGAGGATTAATATATCGTAATATTAATCCCGTCCCTTATATTTATATATATATATATATATATATATATATATATTTGATCACTGATAATGCCGATGTCAGAAATATCTCTTCTTACTTTAACAGGATTGGCAGGTAACGGAACTATAAAGTTAGTTTCGTAGGGATAATTGACCATAGCTATGGTCCCATAAACGTCTTCCAAGAAACCCAATAATAATTCAACGTGCGTTGAGTTTTTAAGCGGACGACACAATTTCCAATTTTCTGACAACCACTTTTTGCCCTCGTCTGTTAATAAAAAAAAAAAAAACAGAAAGCTGTGTAAAGTAATTTGAAAGAAAAGAAAAAAAAAAAAGGGAATATATCTTTACGAGCTTACCGTTCGACGTGATATTCGTTATGACGTTCCATGATCTCCGTATTAATTTCGGACACGTGTCGTCTACCGCACGATAGCTCGACGTGGCTATACGTGCGAAAGATTCGCAAGAGGATACACCGGTAAATTGCAAGATCGGAGCTGATGCTGCGATGGCTCTGTAAACAAACAAACAAACAAACAAATAAATAAATAAATAAATACGTAATATTATACGCGATCGAAGTGACTAAGAGATCTTTCGTAAATCCTGAAATAACGAATAACGTTTGAAAGTGAAACGCTTACGACGATAATTGCAATAAAAGACTTTTACTATTTCGTCGATACGATAAAATATAAACGAAATCGCAATTCATACGGTTACGGAATTAAATCGTTTCACCGTGCAAATGAATCATCTCTGTTTTTTGGGTTTTACATAGCAAGATGACGACAACGACGAGGACGTTTCAGAAAAAAATATCGTTTATCCGTCTAAAAAAAAAATAAAATAAATATATTCGATATTATTTTGTTGTTTCCTCGACGACACGCACCCTTGAACGATGTGGGGATATTTCATACGCATCCATGCACTAAGCATGCCGCCGTAAGAACCACCGAAAACTATAACAGGACTGTGCTTTCTAATATCACTCGATCTCAAATATTCGATCAGATCGACGTAATCGGCGATGGCCTGTTGCGACGTCAGATATCCCAAATGTGCCGGATCGATCAATGATTTATTTCCGAATGGCATTGACTCCCCGTAATAACGATGCTCGGCAAATATTACCGTGGCACCGAATTCGGGTGCTATTTCCCACATGAAGCCCTAAAATAATAAAAGAGGAACATTTTTTGATCGATTTAAAAAAAAAAAAAAAAAAGGGGGGTAAGAAAGAGAAAATAAAAATCGAGACACAACGAGAGATATGAGATATAAGATATAATTACGGTATTTTCGGCGAATACTTCAATGTCACCTTCGTTTCCCGTGTAAAAGAAAATAGGTGCATTGTTCTCCTGTCGCCATGTATCGTTCACGAGATATCTGATATTAAATTTATCTTTCACGGCAAAACTGAAATGATCTACCTGCGAAACGTATGAGAAAAAAAAAACGAATAAATATATATATATACTTTTTTTTTTTTTTTTTTTCGTTAAAAATACATCTCCAATAATTTATTTGCATACGGGATATGTAATCGATGGATTGATCATCACTTACCGGTACTTCGAACGTCTTAATCTCGTATTTATATTTCCCGCCATTTTCATTAATATTACGTCCTTTTCTCATTTGCGCTATGCGAAATCGATTCGATAATTTTAACTGTAACGTAGACGGCGATAGGAAAAATATTATCAGAGAAAATATTGGGATCCATTTTTCCCTCATTGTCGACAGTCGTTGTTCACGATGCAACTTGGAATGCGACCGATTGCGAGCTTATATTATAAATTGCATGAGTCTCACTTGTATACTCTCTACACTGGTGGTATGTATCTTCGTTCACGCACCGTTCGTAAATAACTGAAAATTATACTGTACGATATTGAGGAACAGTGAACTTTGAATGTTAAAAAATATCTAACGGTCAACCATTGATATTAATTATCTATCTCTAGATATATATATATATATTTTTTTTTTTTACGTTTCTTATAATTAAATCAAGGAAAATAAATGTAATAAAAGTTGTGCAGTCGTTTCAGCGCCATCTGTAGGAAGGGCGCTCAAAGGTTATCGAACAATCGACGACCTAATATACTCATCGATATGTACGCATTAAAAGAACGTAAATCCGATGTTATAAAATAAATGCGATAAATGAAATACGATTTCTTCTTTTTTTTTTTTTTCGTTATTCATTTCAACGAACGATTATATTTTTGTGTATATATATATATATATATATATATATTTGATAAATGTAGAGATTAAATTATACCGAATATGTAGCATCATGATAAATAAATGAAAAATCAAATTTACAATTACAATCGTATGGGTCGACATATATAATATAGATAAAAGAAAATTTCAAATGGTTAAATAATAAAACGATGTATTATTATTCCCAACGTAAAAAAATAAATCTTGTGGCCCTGAAAAGGGCCGATTGAACGATCAAAAATTTTCCTTCCCTCCTTTTCCTTCCTTTAACCTCCAAATCCGTAAAGAGTTCTGCCTTGTCTTTTCAAAGCATAAACGACGTCCATGGCGGTGACGGTTTTTCTTTTGGCGTGTTCGGTATACGTAACGGCATCGCGGATGACGTTTTCGAGGAAAACTTTGAGAACACCGCGTGTCTCCTCGTATATCAGACCGGAGATACGTTTAACGCCACCACGTCGAGCCAATCGACGAATGGCTGGTTTTGTAATACCTTGAATGTTATCACGCAGAACCTTTCTATGACGCTTTGCTCCTCCCTTTCCCAATCCTTTTCCTCCCTTACCGCGGCCAGTCATGATCAATTGATTTTTTTCTTTCTCGTTCGCAAAGAAACAGACCCGTAAAGAAACTACGGAAAAACAGGACACGCAACGCCAAAGCTTACGACTCGAATAACGTCGTCGACCAGTCGACGCAGGTATTTATAGACGTGGCTCGCACTATACCCCCACCCCTCTACTCCGAACCAATCGGAATGAAGACGCGTAAGAGATGGGGGGTATATATACGGAGACAATACCCAGCTACGGCATTATAATTCCTTCTTTGCGCCTTCGTTCCCGTTGACGTAGTACCTAACCGTCTTCTTTATCTCGATTTCTATTTCGTTACATATTTACCGAATTTATTTTTCGAGAAGAGATATGGCACGTACCAAACAGACCGCTCGTAAATCGACTGGTGGAAAAGCTCCACGAAAACAATTGGCGACTAAAGCTGCTCGTAAAAGTGCACCCGCCACCGGAGGAGTTAAAAAACCTCATCGTTATCGTCCGGGTACCGTCGCACTACGTGAAATACGTAGATATCAAAAAAGTACCGAATTATTGATCCGAAAGTTACCGTTCCAACGGCTCGTTCGTGAGATAGCCCAAGACTTTAAAACTGATCTTCGTTTTCAAAGCTCTGCCGTAATGGCCCTGCAAGAGGCCAGCGAGGCTTATCTCGTTGGTTTGTTCGAAGATACCAATCTTTGTGCTATTCATGCAAAACGCGTTACGATAATGCCGAAGGATATTCAATTGGCTAGAAGAATTCGAGGCGAGAGAGCTTAATTATCAAATTTCTTCTCCGCCATTACCATTACCATCACCAACTCCCTTCGAAAACAAAAACGGCCCTTATTAGGGCCCAAATCAATCGAATTGCATAGGAAGAATCTTGCATTGATTTTACTCGTTTACGAGAAAGAAAAAAAGAAAAAGAGAGAAAGATAGGAAAAGATCATTCCTCGAATCTTAAATTAACTGTTAGATATCGCATAGTAATATTTAAATAATGTTGCGGATTCGATATAACGAGATACAAGTATTAGAATTTATTTATTTTTGTTTTTTTGCTATATTAAATTTTTGTCGATCTCTGCAACACGTTATTTTATAGATCGTAAAGATATTCGAAAGATTCGTATGATGATTAATTTACACGATAAATCCATAGGATTAGAAACATTTTTCGATAAAAACGTACGTGATTCTAACCTCTTTAGATATACGACACGTAAATAATAGTATGTAAAGCTCGATAAAAACGATCTTTTATTACGGAGTCTTTAAAGAAATACAAGATATGTATTTTGTTTATTTGATGAAACAAAAAAGTAGACTTTCCTTTTATACGACGCATATATTATTTATCTTTTATTTATGTAATACGCGACAGACGTAACCATTTCCCGCCAAA
This sequence comes from Dolichovespula saxonica, assembly GCA_911387935.1. Classification (NCBI taxonomy): domain Eukaryota; kingdom Metazoa; phylum Arthropoda; class Insecta; order Hymenoptera; family Vespidae; genus Dolichovespula; species Dolichovespula saxonica. Next base: position 7,790,225 of record OU427001.1, read on the forward strand.
TTGATATCGTTACGCGCGACGTAAAAAGTTTAGGATATACATGAGATTAAAATTGAAAGAGCGTCGATAATGCATGAACAAAGCTACATAAAATAATTACGATCGTTATTTGATATTATATGTATAAAAAAAAAAAAAAAAAAAGAAAGAAAAAATAAAAAAGAATAAATAAATAAATAATCGATAAATTCGGCAAAACATTAATGAATCTTTCGCCTTCGTTGTTAATTTAAAAATCTATATTTTGCGATATATAAAATTTTAATTTGAGAAGAACACAAAGTTTAAGTATCGGGGAATAATAATAAATACATGGTCACATAAAGATGGTCATTACAAAACAAAGAGAGAAAGTGAACGTAAACCTAACCTCAATTATATCATAAAATTCTATAGCAATAAAGCAATTAAATTTAAATACTAATACCTATCGTCATAAAAAAAAAAAAGGTATGCGCTTAATACTTTCTCAGTTCCTCGTGTTATACACTCTGTATTATCACTTATTATATACAAACAAAACAATAATATCTTACTAATGGATTAATAACCTGATTTTATAACACGTTCGAAACAAAAGTGATAAAGTATGAATCTTTAAACCAACGACGATTTTGTAAACGTAAACACAAGTGAGTTTATTTATTTGTAAAAATTGTTACATTGCATTGCCAAGTAACAGGTAAACTTGCTCTTAACGATCATTGATATTTATCGATATTTTATGATATTCAAGCTGGCCTCTCTGTACTATTGCAACATGAGATATCAATTTGTTATATTTCTTATTTTTGCCAACATTAAGTTGAAGTTAGTTTCTTCTCTTATCTCGAACAGTATTTCCTGTCAATTTCAACGCTTCCTCCTCGAGATATTCTGTAAAAATAGTGCCAAGTAAATTTGCTATTTGAGCACGCTAACTGGTTCAGTAAAAATTTAATCTCTTTTCATAAAAGCCCATTAATATGACCAAGTTGAATTTGAAGAGTAGCTCATTCTAGAACTTTACATTATCTCTCAGACGTCTATGATACGTCGTTTAAAATATTTTTTCTGTTTTCTACGTAAAAATATAAAATATATTTTTCATTTTACAGACAATCACTTAGTTATGTCACAAAACTTTGTACCTTTCTGAGCGAAGAACTAAATGATATAAATAAGAATTTGATGATATAAATATTTTAAAGATAGTACTAGTATACATTTAAGTATAAAAATATTAAGCTTCCTAACTTCTCTTATTATTTTATTTCATTCTTATTTTTTTACTTCATCTTTCTACCTCGTGTTCTTTTCCTTCGTTATTATTTTTTTTCTTTTTTTCTAACAATATAAAAACAATTTTTTTTTTTTTCTATAAAAAATGATAAAACGAATAAAAGAAATCATAAGACAGATTACAGAACTCGTATATGTATTCTTATCGATTCTTTCTTTCGTGTTTCTCTTTTTTTTTTTTATTGATCAATTGAGTAGATAAGAAGAGACATATGTTCCAATCATCTCACCTATTCATTCTACTTATAGACAAAGATCTATTTATCAATAGATACGTATACCGTATTTGTGATAATTATTTTTCTAAAGTTAATCAAGAGTTCCACCCACGATTTGAAATTTTGTTCGTTATGTGTTATATATATATATATATATATATATATATATATATATATATATATATTTATATATATATATATATATAATATATCCAACTGTTACGGGCGTCGACCAATAATCTGTCAGAATTTCTTTGATCTACGATGATTGGTCCTTCGTCTTTTATATACTAGTCGACGAGGCACGTAATACTCAAAATTTGACGAACCGTCAAAGGCGATTATTGTCGTTAAAAAAAAGAAAAAAAGAAATTCTGTGCGTTATAAATCCGATTCATTTTTAAGTTCCGCGTTAAGCATTTTCATTCCAAAATGCCATTGACAGTAACGTCCAAAATAGTGAAAAATCCAAGGATTGTAAAGAAAACCGATAAGAAAAGAAAACGAAAAAGGAAGGAAAGTTACGCACTTTACATTTACAAAGTATTGAAACAAGTACACCCAGACACCGGAATATCAAGTAGGGCAATGAGCATAATGAATAGTTTTGTAATCGATATATTTGAAAGATTGGCTTCGGAATCGGCAAAATTGGCGCTTCATAATCAAAGATCTACGATTAGCTCTCGAGAAATTCAAACCGCTGTACGTTTATTAATTCCTGGCGAACTCGCCAAGCACGCTGTTAGTGAGGGAACAAAAGCCGTTACAAAATATACCAATACCACTTAAAAAAAAAGAAAACGAGACAGAAAGATTTGCAAAAAAAAGAAAAATAAATGGCCCTTTTAAGGGCCGACCAAAAATTTAATGCGCTGATGATTTTTCTTGGATATATATATATGTATATATATATATATACACATTTCACGAGGGAATAAAATTTATGTACTTGCTGTGTTATTTATCTAGTTTTATTGTATCGAAGAATGGCGATTATAATGATTGAAATTGTATAAATAATTTTTCAGTATCCAGTATCTCGACATATTCGTGCGAAATAAAGTTAATCGTTTGGGAAAAGTAACCAGGAGAATAAGAAAAGCAGGTATGCAACGATTTATATATTTATATATATAAAATGTATGTATTTATGTATGTACAACGTCTTTGTAAAATATTTTTCTAATTTTCGTTCTTATTAAATCGATCAATTTATTAATAGATTTCGGTTTTACTTGAAATCAATGTGTATATATATATATATATATATATATATATATATATATGTATACGTATGAAAAAGATAAAATCTCATACATAAAGGTCATGATTAATGTTATCATACGGAAACGATAAACGAGGAATGAGTATAGCGAACGCAAAAGAAAAAAAAAAAAAAAAAAAAAAAAAACAAAGAGAAGAATAGCAATGTAGTCAACAAAGTATTTTTTTTTTTTTATCAATATCATTGTGTCATATTAACATTAAATACGTGAAATGTAAATAATGTATTTAACATTACTGTAATATTACACTTGATTGAAAGCATATTAAACGTTATATTACATTTTTGCTGTACGTAATATTTGACATATATATATATATATATTTATTTATGAGAAAATAAAGACGAAGTTATTTTATTTTCTTAAAGAAAGCATTTCAGATGAACAAGCCTTTCTTTTTGTATGTTCGTATATATTTATATATATATATATGTATTTTTTTTTTCTTTTCTATATTAGGCTAACGATTACATAGTTACGGCCCTGAAGTTTATTCGATCTACTTGCCATCTAGCGGTGGAACTTTGTTCTAATATTAAACATATGGTATTATGGTATTTTTTTAATGTAATGTATCTATATGCTTTGTATCTGTATATGTGTATATATATATATGTATATACATTAATTAATTTAGAATTTTATTTACAATAATTCATAATAATTCATATATAATAATTCACAATATACACAGCATACGAAGTAAACGATTTTGTTATTAGAAAATATCGTGCATTATAGAATAATATATGTATAGATATTTTGTAAATGAATTAATAACGGCGCAAAGATGAGTTGTCAGAAGGGAAATGCAAATCGATCTAGGCCTCAAAAATACAAAAATCAAACTGCCTTCAAGAATGATTTACATGATACCTCTCATAAAACAAAGTTTATCAATAACATCGAGGTAGCCAATGTGTGCGAAAGATGTAAGAAAATAATCGAGTGGAAGATCAAATACAAGAAATATAAACCTCTTAAAGCACCAGCTAAATGCACCAAGTGCGAACAGAAAAATGTAAAGCATGCTTATCATATTATGTGCCTGTCCTGTGCAAAGAATCATCAAGTTTGTCCTAAGTGTGGTGAAAAGCGCGAAATAATTGAGGCTAAACCAAGCAGAGAAGAAAGTATAAAATTAGATGCAGAATTACAGACATTGTTGAAAAAGTTACCGGAGAGGAAACGTAGAACATTTATAAGATATATGAATCGTAATTGTAAGTTTGATATATATATTTCAATATTTAGAAATTATACGTATGATAATATTATATATGTATATATATATTTTTTATTTAGGTAACTCAAAGAAATCTAATCCTAAAAGTAATAGTGATGAGAAAGAAGACTTAGAAGAAAGTGATGCAGACGAAGAGAACGATAAGAGTACAGAAAAATTATCATTGAATAAAGAAAATATATTGGAGCAATTGAAAGCTTTAGTAATTAAGGAAGGAAAGGATGACGATTTTAATGATGATTTTAGCGATGATTCAGAAAATGATTCAGACTCTATTATGTAAATATTTTGTACGCAAAATATATTTTTTTTCGATTATAAATTGTTATACTCCAAATTAATATGTTCCATTTTTATTTTATTAATGTGTCATTATTTGTCAAATAATTGTAATGCTACATTATTTTTACAACACAATTGTTGTGATAATATTGATTGATAAATGACAATAACTGCTGTGAATATAGTTATATATTAAATGTATACTAGATTCAACTAGTTTCATTGTAATCCTTATATGATTTACTATAATGTATCATTATATGTAAATTTTTTACTTTAATTTTTGAGAACTTTTATGAGTTTTATATATCCTTTTACATTGCGTTTTTTAATCTAGAAAATGGAAGACGTAGAAAATAAACCGAAAGTTGATTGTCTAACCAAAGGTATATATAAGCGAAATGTTTATAAATTTGTAACAATAATTTCATAATATTTTTTATTATATCTTTATAATTAAAACGATTGTTTTAACTTAGGACCTGGACCAGTTTATAAATTACCAACATTGGTTGGATATGTTGGACACGATCCATCTAAACATAGAGGTCCAGCATACAGTATACGCTTTCGTCTAGGATTAGGTGATACAACCGTTGGTCCTGGTCCACGCTATAACATCAATAAATTAACAAAATTTGGATTAGATAAATCACCAGCATACACGATAGCCGTTAGATATCCTGATACAAGTAAAAATATGAACTTTATTATTTTGCGAATAAACATGTTCTGTAACCATAAGATAATATGAAACATTAAATTCTACGACTAACCATTTGTATTCTATTTTTAGTTTTGGACTTAGGACCAGGACCTGGCGCATATGCACCAGAACAATGTCTCCCAATGAATCATAGTCGTAGAGCTCCCGCGTATACCATAAAATCAAAAGGTCAAGCATTACAAATTCTTGAAGGTCCCGGGCCAAATGCTTACACAATACCGACATGTATAGGCCCTAAAATACCAGATAAGAGAACGCAAGCCGCTTATACCATGTGCGTAAATTTTATTATTAATTTAATAATAATTTATTAAATCGAATTCGATAAATAATATATTACTCGTTCAAATAATATTTTTCATTTTCCAGCGGCGGCTACTATGAACCGCCATTAGAGTCTTTAGGTCCAGGCCCAGCGGCTTACGCGGATCTTAATCAAAATGTTATAAAGAAACGCAATCCGGCGTATAGTCTTAAATGGCGTCACGATCTTTCCGAAGGATATCTTAGTCCAGGACCTCGTTATAATCCTAAGTATAATACTGGAAGACGTGCTCCAAAATACTCGTTTGGCGTCAAACATAGTATATGTGCAGGAAATCCCATTACGAGCTTGGATGAAGATTGATCGGGGGAAAAAAATATGCACGCGTTGCATTACCAAGCCTTTGTAAAAATTGTACAACAACTTTATATATATATATATATCAATATTTCGTTTAATAAATGTGATGTCTTCGATCAGATCTATATATATATATATATATATATATATATATATATATTTAACTATATGAACATATATATTTTCAAACATTATACACATATGTACAAATGTACGTATGTATGTATAAAAATTGATACGTTGTATCGAACTATCAATTGTTTCCTTTCTCGTCTGATCAAAATGGAGTTGACGTAAAAATTACAATACATTTTATTTTTCTATAAATACAAAATTTCCTGTCAGATATCTAAACTTATAAAAATTTTATTACAATGCCTCCTAAGGCAGCCAAAACCGCTGGTGGCGGCGATGATACAATAAAACCTAAGGCGATAACGGACGCAGCCTTATGCGGGATACCCTGTAAGAATTCAATTTGAATATAATATTTTATTTCTATTCCGAATGTCATAACGATTACTAATTTTGCGATTGAAAAGCCCCAGGACCAAAGTACAAATTAAAAACGCTCGTTGGTCACAAAGATCATTGTATCTCGAAGTATCGAAATCCAGCATACACGTTTGGTATGAGAAAAATGCCCGATTACCCATGTAAAAGTCCTGGACCAAAATATCTTTTTCCAGGAGTAAAACTAGAAGGTTTTACTCATGGATTCTTGTTAAAGACCATAGGTAATTAATCTCACAGAGATTTGAGTTTCTTTATTTATAAAAAGTATATATATATATATATATATATATATATATATATATATATATATATTGTCATGATATTACAATTCCTTATTTTGCTATTATAGATAAAAGATGTAGTCCCGGTCCGAAATATTTTTTACCAAGTCCACCAAGCGGCCCAATGTTTTCTCTAAAATGGCGTACCAAATACAGAGGTGATTGCGTAACACCTGGACCTTACACCATAAAGACCCTCTTTCCTGGACCGAGCTTTACCATGTAAGACTTTAATATGTTTACTATTGTCTTATCGATCATTTATTCTATGTTATTTTATTTTAACAGAGGACATCGTTATCCTGATCTTAAATGTATTGGCGGACCAGGACCTTCTAGCAGATATGCATTGGATGTGATTAAACCGAGATCACCGATGTTTAGTTTAGGTTTACCTTGTCCCGACAAAGATATCTGTAAGAGTCCAGGACCTAAATATAATCCCAAACTGTTAGATCTATCGCCGAAGTTTTCTTTTGGAATGAAGCATAGTGTCTGTTCACCACCTCACATCGTCGAGTGCGACGACAAATGTTAAAAGTCAAATTTATCGATCCAAGAATTTTAAAAAATTTTTCGCTTATTTCTGTTCAATAGAAGAACGCCGTTAGTGATATTATAGGCTGGATATTGATCGTTATAATGGTGATATTATTTATTGAAATTTTTTACTTTATTGATGATAATTTAGACTCCATATGATGTGTAATAAAAAGAAGTAAAGAATTTTATATTATAAAAATGGCTGCTTATTTTAAGGGGTTCCGAAAATTTTTTCGATCTGATTTTGACTAACCATTAATTTATTTACATTTTACATTGAAAGATTTATTTTTTTTTTTTATTATTCGTATATATTCTAACTGATTATTATAATTTATCATTTCGGACATATTCATCGTTAATTGAATAATAAAACGAATAATATAAATGTTTATAGGTGTCATTGAATTTCAAAATTTGAACTCGTAAGTTTATATATCGATTTATGAAGCACTAGATGGCGCTAATAGTCATATGCCGTAAAATAATGTTTGGTTATATCCTTACTATCAATTTTATACCACCGAGTGTTTTCTTCTTCGTATATAACTTATTATTTTGCCGTAACAGAGAAAAATATATGTTTCGGTATTAATTTTAGTATGAATACTTGAACATATTTGTCGATATATTAAACAATTGTATATTCCTTAAATAGAATATTGCAAATATGTCATTAACGTCTCGTAAGTTTTATTTTTATTAAGAATAATCGTAATATTCTAATGATGTTTAGGTAAATTATATTGGTTATGTCTTATATATGGATTATAACGTTTGAGATATTTTTAGGATTACTATTGCGATCTTCGCATCGTTTAAGATGGCAAAAACAACATAGTACTTTGGTGAATGTATCTCCGAAGGATATAGTAGATGAACAATTTCAAAATTTTCGTACAATAGAATCAAATCCTGTCAATCACAATGAAAAACATTTAAATAGAATATATACAATACCAAGCGATATATTCAAGACACTTTATCAAAATATTGGAATTCCCAAAAACTTTCTAACTCTGTCTACTGCTTTCAACGAATGTTCTCTATTAATTAGAAATCCTGCATTAGAAGTAATATCGTATCTTGAACAAGCAGATTATAATAGACCTATAAACAAATATGTATTATGTATCCTTTCATTAATCTTTTACTTTACTATATATATATTTATTTATTTATTTTTTGTTTTAACGATGACATTTCTTTAACCGTACATATAGATGGAAAATTTGGTACAGGAAAATCGATAACATTAACGCACATATTACATTATGCTTTTGTAAAGCAGATGATAATAGTACATGTGCCTTCTCGTATGTAAAATTATCATAATAATTATTTCACCTTTTATATCGTTCATATTATTTCGTATCTATTAAGTCATATATGTTTTATAAATTTTAGCTAACATTTGGTTTCGATTTCCAAAAGAAATTTCGAATTACTATAAAAGTCCAGGTATCATAGACTTACCAATTGATGCAGGGAAATGGTTGTTATATTTTAAAAATCAGAATATTGATCTTTTATCAAAACTCGATGTAAGTATTTACAAATGTTCATTTACAGAAATTTTATAATAATAAAGGTCATGTTATAGCTTAGAATATCTAGAGATTATCAATGGAATATAAGAGAGAAAGCATCTACTGGTACTTCATTGTTAGAAATTATAGATTTTGGTATAAACAGAGTAAGATATGCGTCAGGCGTAATAGATGCATTATTGATGGAATTAAAAGAAGCTAGCATTGCAGGAAAGTGTAGAGTTTTAGCAGCTATAGATGGTTACAACACATTTTGGTCAGATCACACAGGAATACGCAATGACGATAAAGTATTTATCAACCCTAGACAAATAACATTAACTTTGTCATTTCTAAATTTTATAAAATCTGATTGGTGCAATGGAGCTGCTGTTTTAACATTAGATTCTAAAATGTGCAAGGTAATAATATGGAATAAAATAGAATTGAAAAAGTTGAATTTCTATTTGCAAAGTATTATAAAACAATTCTCTATGACTTTAATGTGCCTATGCTTGTAACATTGATAACTAACGATTGTATTATCATGATTGCCTTTAGGATAGAAGAGAATCTGACCATCCTAGATACTTGCTTGGTAAGGATGGCTTCGAATGTTTAGATCCTTTTATACCTATTTTATTAGAAAATTATACCAAAGCTGAATTTGAATCTGTTATGGAATATTACAAGGAGCGCAAATGGGTTAGGGATATCAATGAAGATGGATTAACAGAAATATGGGCATTGAGTATTGGTCATCCACTCGAAATAAGGGAAATTTGTAAATCTTTATAAAAATATTTTAAATAAAGTAAAACGAAGAATTTGTTCGTTTTATGTTAATCTAATGAAATCTTTTTGGTGTAATTAAATGTATATATTTGTATATATTTTTGTTTCTTTTTTAATTTTGGGTAAAATGTAAAGAAATAGAAAACGATTAACATCGAACTACTTTATTGATTAATAGATTACAATCCAGAAATTCTGGAACGAACAATTTTCGAAATACTACATTTCTACATTAATATATATATATATATATTAAATAAAAGTACACAGAATTATTGATCATTAAAGTTGGAATGTTATTATAATATTGAAGGATATATAAGTTTATACTTATATAATGTTTCCATTAAGTTTTATTTATTTATTTATTTTTTTTTTTTAATAAGATATAGTCAAAATTGATTGCATTAATGGCGTACAGGTGACAGCATATCCAAAACTTTTCCAATGTCACCATCCTTGATTGCTAATAGTTGAGTAAGCCAACCACCTTCATTAGAAAATCCCATGGCCATCATAATTTCAACAGCATTTTGAATCTTTGGGTTTCGATGATATATAATTTTTCGAACTGGTTTTGGTAAGTGTGGATATAAATTTCTATGTGATTCTTCCGTTATAGGTGCTGATGGAGTAATAATCTAAATATAAATCATTTATATAGCTTACTTAAAATATTTTGATTATAGTATATTTTTCCATTAAAAAAATTTTATTATTTTATATATGGATATATGTATATATTTTTTTTTTTCTGTATCAAATCTGCATAAACGCGCATACCTTTTTTGGCACATTTTCGTTAGCAAGTTGAGACGAAGAAGTAGGATGATATAAAGTTTTATCATTAACAAAAGTAGCAGAAGAAGTAGCAGGGTCAGCAGGGTCAGCAGGGTCAGCAGGTGCAGCAGATGCAGCAGGAGCAGTAGGAGCACCAGAAGACCGTTCATCTTCATTCACCATAGTCCAATCTTCGTCATCTGAGGATTTATCAGATTTTTCAGATTTTTCAGAAGGTGTACCATTTTTATTAGCTAAGGTTTCGTCATTAGAAGCAGGGACATTATTTTGTTCTTCTGTCGCTTTCTTGCCTTCTTCAGAAGACTTTGCAGAAGCATTTTCGTTTGTAGTCGATGATACTTTTGGTTCAGCTTGTTTTGTAGAACCATTTTTATGAGATGAATCAGGTTTTTCGTAACCTTTAACTTTCATACTGATGTCAATTCCGAGAGGATTCAAAAATTGAGCGATATTGTCTTCTACCATCTTTAAAAGATCAATATGTGGCTTTGCTTCTTTTTTAGCTTCTTTAGACGATGTTTCGTTGGGCGAAGGTACAGCTTCAGTTGCCGTTTCTGGTGGTTTTTGAATATTAGTCTTCACGGGACACTCACCTGCATTATAGGTCCAATCATTAAAATAATCTGCGAAAGTATCCACCCATGAAGAACTATCGCAATTCGGTCTAGATCTCCTGCAATGTCTCTCATTCATAATCGGACAATCTCTTGCATCTTCTGCTCTCATATTATAAGCAGAGCTTTTCCTAATAAATTTTTTCATATGGTGTGCCAAACGTCTACCATACCGTGATGTCCATTGCAACGGTACTGCTATACGAATCATGCAATGCTCGGGATGGATCCCTTTCAATTCGCAATCAAAGCATAAATCATAATCTGCGCATTCAATACATTTATATCTGAAACCTTTAACGCTCTTATTGCAACCATCACATATGATATTATGATGAAGCACTCCTGCAATTTCTTCCGGTTGGACATTGACATTTTTCTCATCGTCTTCATATTTGATAATGTATAATTTACGAGTTTCAAACTTTGGGGATTCGTTTAAAGCAATAAGTAACTCTTCGTCGCTCGATATCGCAATCTGATCACCCTCGACGTCTGGAATATTTAACAAATGAGAAAATAAAAAATTTATATCGAGTCAAAGGAGCGATGAACATAAATACAAATACGTATAATAAATAAATGAACGGTCAATTATTAAAAAATTTTTTTTTTTTTTTAGATATTTACCTTTCCAGGTGATAGTGAATCGTTTCCCATGTAGGCTTGGGAAAACAACTTGTAATCTTTCTTTCAAGTAGACATAATTTGTCACAACGTCACTATCAATCGAAAATCTTCGAATCTCTTCTTCCTTCGTGGATCCTTGATTTGTCAAATATGCTTTGAAGTGTTCCATTTCGTAATAAGAAATTATCGTTTAAATTCGAACAAATTACGTATAGATAAATAGATAGATACAAAGAAATGCTTTTTCACTATCAATTATATGTATATAATCAACTTAAGATCTCGTAAAATGACTACACAGAATCACGAACGCGATTAAAACGCAATATGTCCCAGGAATCCTTTTGACGATTCTTTTATATAGTCGGAGGTGAGATATTGATTTACGTCAGAGTCAAAGGCGCCTGCGTCAAATCAAAATGGCTGGGTCGTAGCTGACGAAGTAATATTGAATGATTGTAATGTACATCAAAAAGCGAGAATAAATCGAAATAAATCTATGGCGATTATAACATTATTTATATTCTTGCGAAAGCGAGGAGGATTTTCTTTTGTTTTTTTTTTTTTTTCTATCGATTCTTCCTCGCAACAGCTACTAAATAATAATCATGACAATTGAATTAGGGAAGTATAGTTCAGCGCCATTTTTGAATGAGATGCAGAATTCGAAGCATCGTCATGTGACTTTATCTACACGTAAGAAATATAACTCATACTGTACAGTGTAAAAGTTTAAAGTCATGATAGTGAATCGTTTTATTGCATCATAACTCAGGTAGACCGAAACGAAATTCTTCCTTTTCTATTTTGCGAAATATACATTTCTTTTTCGTAATACAGTACGGTATATCTGTATCATATATATATATATATATATATATATATATATATATATATATATTTTTATATCGATTAAATTTTACGAATATTCATTATTCGATATATATATATATATATATATATATATATTTATATATATGTTACGATATTGGAGAAATTACCAATAAACGCTTAAGCATACAGCAATTGGAGATATGAATAAATACACCACGTTTATTTATTACACCACGTTTTTATGAAATCTTGAAAGTATATGCGATATTGTCATTGTTATAATTGATAATAATTTATTTCTTGTTAAGTTAACGAAGATAATATATTTATTTTGACGTAATCGTTTAAAATTTAGAGAGAAGAAAAAAAAAAAAAGAACGAACTAATGCGCGATCGGACTTGAGAAGGAGTTAATAGAAATTATTTCGCAATGTCGAAGTGTCTTTAAAAAGTGACGTTGAAAGACACAAGTTAAGATTTTGCGACATTACATTTTCAGGAATTGACACGAAAAAAAAAAAAAAGAAAAAAGAAATAACATTATTTCAAGTTCATCGTATCAATTCCAAAATTAAACGTACAGGAAACGTATTATCCGTTTAATGTTACAATCAATTATTTTTTTCCGTTATACTTCCTCAAACGTTTTACTCGATCAATTATAATAATTTTCTACCGTAAACCTGGTGGTAGCGTATATTGAAAAGAAAAACTGGAATAGAACGTCAGTCGATCGAAAAATAATTTTATCAAGTGCATACCTCGTTCATATCGATTGGAACATTTATTAATTTATTTTAATGGCATTAAAACGTCATTTTTAAGACATTGCATTTAATATTCGTGTGCAATAAGAACGAACAACGTGTGCCTATGTGGATACATAAACACAGATGGATTCGCATACATTTGCCAAACAAGGAAAGGAAAAGAAGGAGAGAAAAGAAAAAAAAAAAGAAAGAAAGAAAGAGAAGGAGAAAAGAAGAAATGAAAATAACCGATTATTAATCGCTCGACGACAGACCAATATACCGGGAGGCACGCAATTATCGTCTTAGCAAGAATACGTATAAAAACACACGTACACAAATACGTACTACGCGCGTTCATAGCAATCTGCATTACGATCGTAATATACCACAGGGACAATAAAGTATATCTCATTACTTTAGAAATTTAGTTACGAGCGGTTCTTCTTACGTTGTCGCGTAAAAATGTTCTCAACGGATCTTACTAGAACATAGTCCGTCGGATTTGTTTGATTTGAGAAATACGAAAGAAAGAAAGAAAGAAAGAAAGAAAATGAGATTCTTCGTACGATTAACGATACTCGTTCCTCTTTCTCTTCTTCTTCTTTTTCTTTTTTTCCCTACTCCTATTTCTCCAAAGATCGTCAAATCTTACGAACTTCTTTCTATCGGCGAGGAACACGTTCCCTTTATCGTCGAAATTTGCAAATTATACGGAACGAAATCAATAATTTTCTTGTACTCCGTATCAACGAAAGGTGCGGTATCCTGATATTTCTATAATTTTCGTTGATACATTTTTTGTATTACCATCGTTTTCAAACTTTTTCTCAGAAATGGAAATAAAGACGATGATCTTTAAATGGACGCGCGCTCTTTCCCGCGAAGGATTTACGTCGACGAGCTTGCATTTTTCGCAATTGAACAAATCGTCGTACCACGTAGGACGAATCGTACAGCCCCAATATATAGCCGTGATTTCGAATTACAATGCGATTACCGAGTTCTCATTAGCGACCAGTACGTTTGACATGTCATTTGCCGTTTGGCTGGTGTTATTCGTTTACAAGGGAAATGGCTCCGATTATTGTCACGGTCCACCGGGTAACATATTTCATTTGAGATTCAATTCGAAAATGTTGGTACGCTGCGGTACGGAAAATATTTTACGCGAGTGGTATTCGATCGGTAAGAATCGTACCGAGATCGACGATCTAGGAAAATGGAGCAAGGATAATGGATTGACCAAAATTGTTTCGGGTTCTATACACGAAAGGAGATATAATCTGCAGGGTTTGACGATGAGAGCCGTCATTGTTAAGGTAAAATATTACGCGAGTTTGGGATGTATTTATATTTATTTATTTCTTTTTTTTCTGGCAAAACAAATCTCTCATTTGTCGTATCATTTTCATGCCTTAGGATTCGTCGTTCCTAAACATAAACGAGGACGGCGAATTAGACGGTACATTCGGTAGAATATTGAGGGAACTTTGTACGACTCTAAATTTTAGTTTCGACATTGTCTCGGAAGTAGAAGAATACGGAAGTTGGAATCCCAAAGATAATACTTGGTCCGGAGCGGTCGGAGAATTGTATGCCGGACGCGCTGATATATCTATTTCAGATATTTCCATTACCAGTGCAAGAGTGAACGCCGTTGACTTTACGCTTCCGCTTTTGTTCACGAAAAAGTGCCTTTACATTCGCGAGCCACAAATATTTGCGATAATATGGTCGTCTTATTTTCTGGTACGTTAAACTTGCAATCGAATTGTTTTTTTCACTTTTTCACTTTTCCGAAATAATAATTGTCAATTTTTCCAAGGCATTCTCCCCTTCAATTTGGATAACAATATCGGTGATATTAATTGTTGGATCGATTTTACTGATCTTTCTCAAAATAAATAATGGAACGGATCGTAACGTAGGACATTTGTTGTCCGACAATTTTCTGGAGATATTTGGTATATTTTGCCAACAGGGACTGGCAGGTATGATGCGATATTTCTTCGAAGAATTTCTTTCAATTTTTTCTTTCTTCTTTCTTCTTCTTCTTCTTCTTCTTCTTTTGTATTTTTTTTCTTCTATTTATTTATACGAAGTATTCGTTCGATTTAGATTTTCCTGATAGATCTTCGTTAAGAATAGCATACTTCTCGATCATTCTTTTGGCTGTCGTATTGTCGGCCGCATATTCCGCGGCTTTGATAAGCTTTTTAACGTCTGCCATCCATATTTTACCCTTTCGTTCATTAGAGAGTTTCGTTGAAGACGGTACTTATCAATTATCCGTCTTTCGTGGTACGTCCGATTATGATATGTTCGCAGTGAGTATTATATTTATTATCTACGTTGTTATATATATATATATATATATATATATATATATATATATATATATATAACATATAACAGATAAAGACGATATGCGAGATATATTTATACGTGCGATGACGAGTAAAGTGAGTAAAAATACTTATTTGTAGAATCTTAAACATCCGCTTGCAAAGAAATTGATGAGGTTGATGGTAGAAAAAGAAAAATTGACGTCAAATATATTGGAAGGATTCACTAGAGTACGATGTAGTATTTATAAGAAAACAAAACGAAGTAAAATAACGTATATATAAATTTCTTTTTAATATTTTTCTTTTTTTCTTTTTTTTTTTTTCTCGAATCGCAGGTTTGTAAAAATCGAAAACTAGCGCTCTATGCGTCCGAGGAAGTGAAGAAGATCGTATATCTTAAGATACCGTGTAACCTGGCTTCCATTGAGACAGGACAGGCGGACAGTTCAGCGATGATCTTATCTAAAAACAATCCATTCACGGACGTTATCAATTTTTAGTAAGCGAAACGACAATCGATAATATAAAATTTCGTTTATCGTACGTTATCGAACAAAATCATTTCTAGCTTGCAGAAATTTATCGACAACGGTATGATGACTCGTTTGAAGCATACGACATTTAAGAAGAAATCCAATGATTTGAAGAAGCACAAACCGGTTCGCATAAACAGCGTAATGCCGCTTATATTCTTCGTTCAAATTGGTATCGTTTTGAGTATTCTCATTCTGATCATAGAGAAGTATGTATTCTCTTCTAAGACGAAGAAGGTGTCAACGGTGGTGGTGGATCGTACTTCTTCGATCGAATCGTCGGGACGCAATTTAAAGAGGAAGAGAAGTATAAAAAATGTTGGGAAAGATAACGGCTGTCGGAAACGACAACGCGAGAACTATCAAAGACAACTATAATGTTCAATTTTTAAATCGAATTATTCATTCTTCTTGTAATCCACCGATATGACACTTATTCTTAATAGATCATAATAATTCTCTGGGATAATCTCATACTCATGCTTATACACAGAGAGAAATTAGAATACGGCGTTTCATTGAGTGATAAATCATTTTGTCAAATAATAACCTCGTATATATTAATCGATTCACGTTAATTTATTTTAATGAGTGCGACGTTTTATTGTAAGACATCGAATTTCTCTATAGTACATGGAATAACGTTAATGTGTAAGTTGTGTACGTGGACATATTAATGCAAATAGAAAAATATTCGCACGTTGTAGGAAGAAAAAATCAAGAAAAAAAAAGGGAAAAAAAAAACTAATGAAAAGGAAGAAAAAGAGGAGAACGATAAGAACGTTTATTGAACGAAACGAAACGAAAAAAAAAAAAAGAATTTAGCGCCAGCGCTCGTGAATTAAAATTTTTTTTCTCTTTTTTCTTTTTTTTTTTTTTTTTTTAACACACCTCGCGTGCATTCAGATCTGTTCGACGATCAGGATATAATCGGTGGGACCATAATTCTCTCGAAGGTTGATAAATTTAGTTCTCGTGCGGTCTTCGTTCGCCGTAAAGTACAAAATTTTTATCCTCATGAATGTCTCCGAATTCTCGTAGTCGCGAATATTCGTACTATCCGAGGAGGATAGCTCGTCGTTAGATAAATTTATCGATGATCGATTAAACGAAAAAATAAAATGACGTTCTTGGTACGATTGTCGACATTCGTTCTTCCTTTTCTTCTTCTTCTTCATCTTCTTCTTTTTCCGAAAATCGCAAGATCCAGCGAATTACTTACCGTAGGGGAGGGATACGTTCCGTTGTTCATCGAAGTTTGCAAATTATACAAAACGAAATCCATTATATTCTTATTCGCCAAATCGATAACAGGTGCGACATAATATCTCTCTATTTACTTTTCTTCATGTCAATTATCTTTATATTTATATATATATAAATATTTTTTTTTCTCCCACTCCCCCTTTTCCTCCAACCCCGTTAAGATATGGAAATGACAACGACGGTGTTCAAATGGACGCGTGCCCTTTCACGCGAAGGTTTCACGACATCGAACCTGTACTTTTCCGAATTGGGAGAATCTTATTATTACGTTAGGCGAATCTTACGACCCCATTACGTCGCAGTAATATCCGATTACAACGCGTTCAATGAGTTCTCAGTGGCAACAAGTACCTTCAACATGTCCTTCGCAGCTTGGCTGGTTATATTCATATACAAGGAAAACTTTCTCGATTATTGTCACAGTCCGCCGGGTAACGTGTTCCATTTGAGATTCAATTCTGAAATGTTGGTGCGTTGCGATAAGGAAAATATCTTACGAGATTGGTATTCGATCGATCCCAATCGTACCGAGATCGATGATATAGCGACATGGAGCACGGAGAAAGGGATTATTAGAATGATCTCCGATCCTTTACACGATAGAAGATACAATTTGCAGGGTCTGATAATGAGAGCTGTCATGGTTAAGGTATAAAATAATTTTCTTTTACTATATTAACTGTATAATTTTACTATATTTTATTTAATATAATTACTGTATAATTTCCTTTATCATATATCTCGCCGGTAAATATTATGCGTTAAGCGCACGATCGATCGTCGTTTCATTCTCGATCCGATCGAGAATTTTTTTCTCGAAGAGAAAAACGACGATACATCTTTCCTTCGTCGTCGGTTACTTTTTCTTCTTCTTTCTTTCTTTTTTTTTTTTTTTTTTACCCTCTCTCGCAGGACTCGCCGTTCGTTAAAGTGAACGAGAACGGCGATTTGGACGGCATGTTCGGTAGAATATTGAGGGAACTTTGTACGACTCTCAATTTTAGTTTGAACGTTGTCTCAGAAGTCGAGGAGTACGGGATATGGAATCCTAAGGATAAAACATGGTCAGGAGCAATCGGCGAATTGTACGACGGACGGGCCGACATATCCATTTCTGATTTTTCCATTACCAGTGCCAGATTCAACGCCGTTGACTTCACTCTTCCTTTATTGCTATCGAAAAGTTATCTTTACATTCAAAAACCGCAAATATTCGCGTTCAAATGGACGACATATTTTCTCGTACGTGCTAACTAATAGTGAAAACAATTTTCTTTTTTTTTTTTTTCACCTTCTATACACCCCTTCAACCTACACCAAATAACAACAATCGTTATTCCTTTTTCTTTCATTCCTCCTTAGGCTTTCTCCAATTACGTTTGGATCGCCATGCTTGGAGTGTCAGTTTGTGCAACGACGTTGCTAATCGTTCTCTTAATAAAATACAAATCGAATCGCAACGTTGGACAATTATTGTCCGACAATATTCTCGAGATTTGGGGTATATTTTGCCAACAGGGACTGGCAGGTTTGGTTCGGCGATTTTTTGGATTTACCTTTTAATTGTTTTTTTTCTTTCTGTATTTTTTTTTTTCTTTTAGTAATTGTATTTGCACAATTAATTCGTTCGCCTTTGTAGAATTTCCCGATAGGTCGTCGTTAAGGATAGTATATTTCTCCGTATTTCTTTTGGCCGTAGTATTAAATGCCGCCTATTCTGCGGCTTTGATAAGCTTTATAGCATCTGCTACCACCGTACTACCTTTTCATTCGTTGGAGGACTTCGTTGCAGACGGTAGTTATAAACTCGTTGTCGTTCGTGGATCGTCTGATTATGACGTATTTGCAGTGAGTATATACACACACACACACACACATAAATATATATATGTATGTATGTATGTAGGTACGAAGACAAAGAAATGTATTTATTTGTAGAATTCGGAACATTCGCTTGCAAAGAAATTGATGAGGTTGATGCTGGAACATGAAAAATTGCCATTAACTGTTCTGGAAGGATTTAGGAGAGTACGATGAAATATTATAAAGAAGAAAATATATATATATATGTGTGTGTGTGTGTATAATTTAATTTGTAATATATCTTATCAAATTGCAGGTTTGTAAAAATCAAAAACTAGCAATTTTCGCGCCCGACGAGGTAGAAAGGAGTGAATTGAATAAAATACCATGTAACCTGGTCCCTATCGAAACTGGAACGGTAGACAGTTTAGGAATGATTTTATCTAAACACAATCAATTCACGGACGTTATCAATTTTCAGTAAGTAGTCCGTTTCTAACGTCTAATATTAGTTTATCGTTGTCGTCGTAACACGAGCTCGTTTTTTCAGCTTGCAAAAATTTATCAACAACGGTATGATGGATCGTTTAAAGGATAAGACGTTTAGAATGGAGTACGACGGTGAAATGTATCATCAACCCGTTCGCCTAACCAGCGTAATATCCCTAATAATATTTATCCTAATTGGCCTTATTCTGAGTATATGCATTTTTTTCATTGAGAAGTGTCATTTCGCTTGTAAAAGTAAGAAGGAGACTGCGTTGGATTTTATTCCTTTGAAAAAATCGTCCGTACATTATATTAGAATAAAGTATAAAAAAGGAATAAAAAATATTGCGAAGAGTCAGAAGAATAGAAAATTCGCGCGCGTTAAATATTAACGGCAACGTTAATCTTTCCTACAACGATTTTTGTAATATTCCAATGGAATAGGAACGCGCGTAGACGTGCGTTTAAGCTTTAGCATTATTACGCACAATTTTATAGTGAAATAGAATTTTTTTCTTTTCTTTTTTTTTTTTTTTTTTTTCATTAAATCGTAATTACAGACGCGTTTACATTTGTACCTTCTATTTATATTTGCCTTATGCACGCAGAGACATACGTATGTTAATCCTTTCGAACTGTACACCAGTAATTTGAATAAACGATCTACATATCGTTATAAAACTAAATCTTTATGCTCCGTACTTTGATAAAATATTCTCTTAGTCTGGATACGAAATTAAAAAATTGTTGTCCTTTCTCTTTTATTTTTTTTTTTTTCCCCAGGCTTTCCACCATTCCATTTTCATCTCCATCTTCGGTATATTAATTTTCTCCACGTTACCTTTACGTCATATATAGTTTTATTTATAATACTTGTCAATGAATTGCAGATTAAAAGTAAATATAAATCATTACTAAAGTAATGATTCTAAACGAACGACGAATTGTGATTCGTATAGGAGATTGTAAACGTTAAAACGTCGTACGATCTTGATTTTCCGTTGAAACGAGACGTACAGAATGTTTAGCCATGATTTCATCGGGGTGTACAATCCGTTAGTACAGATATTATCAATTTTCAGTGAGTAGACAATTAATAATGTAAATTTTAATTTATCGTACGTTAAAGCACAAGCTCGTTCTTGCTTGCGGAAATATATATATATATATATATATATATATATATATATATATATGTATATATCAATAATGGAATGATGAATCGTTCGAAAGATATGACATTTAATAACGTGATGTTATCTAGGATCAAACGATTTCGCATAATCAGCTTTACAGCGTTTAGTATTCTTCATTCAATTATTTGGATATTATCTCGAGTATCCTCGTATTATTGTTTCATGAAAACGTTCATGCTTTCTCGTGAAATGGAGGTAGAGTCAATCGAAATCGTTGGGAGTCTATGTAAGAAGGATAAAAAGTATAAAAAAATAATACTTAAGTATAAAAAAAAGTATAAAAAGGTAATACTTAAGTATAACTCAACTTTATTTTGTGAAATTTTTGCCACGTTAGTACGAATCGAAATCGATATTAAATATTGTTTTTTTTTTTTTCCAATCGAACGCCTTTCTTTTCCTTTCTTTTTTTTTTTGTATAATTTACCACGCGGAAAAATATCAACGTACAGCGTGTGGTAAACACAAAAGGAATATATTTAGCTATCGAAGAGAAAACAAAATAAAAATAAATAAATAATAAGGAAGGTAAAAGAGAACAATGAAAGGGAACGTTCGTTAATCGATCTTTAATAAATTAATGTTAGGACGCATAAATGAATATTTCTCTAACGCACGTCGCGTGCGTTCAGATCGGAGCTTCAGACTATCGGAGTAATCGTATTGATAATGATTCACTCAAAACGGTTGGATATTTAATCACGTTCGTTCTTATTATTTATATGTCACGTTAAAATCCTTTACAATAAAACTTCTTTACAACCTAGTCGTCGATTCGTTCGTAGTCTTAGAGTTAGTACTTGAAATAAGTCGATTTTGAAGACTCAAAGGAAAAAACAAAAAATGACGTTCCTTGTACGATTAACGATGATCGTTCTTTTACATCCTCTTCTTCTTCTTCTTCTTCTATTTCCGAAGGTCGCAAGAACACACGAACTTTTATCTTCTATCAGCGAGGAACACGTTCCGTTCGTCATCGACGTTTGCAAATTATACAGAACAAATTCTACGATCTTCTTGTACGCGAAAACGATAAAAGGTGCGACGACAAAATTAATTCCTTACATCCCTTAATCATCGCGATTAAAATATATATCCTTACTTTTATTTGTCCTATTAGAAATCGAAATGGTAACGATGGTGTTCGAATGGACGCGTGCCCTTTCCCGCGAAGGTTTTACGACCTCGAACATGTACTTTTACGAATTGCAAGAATCGTCCTATTATATAGATCACTTCGTACGACCCCATTACGTAGCAATCATATCGAATCAGAACGCGTACAATGAGTTCTCTTTGGCAACGAGTAAATTTGACATGTCTTATGCAACCTGGCTAGTTATATTCACTTACGAGGAACACGGTTACGATCATTGTCACGATCCACCGGGTAACGCGTTCCATTTGAGATTCGATTCGGAGATGTTGGTGCGTTGCGGTAAGGAAAATATATTACGCGAGTGGTATTCGATCGATCCGAATCGAACGGAGATCGATGATTTTGCGACTTGGAGCGTGGAGGGTGGGATCGTTAAGATGGTTCGAGACTCGCTTTACGAGAGAAGATACGATTTGAAGGGTTTGAGAATGAGAGCCGTTGTGGTTAAGGTAAGATATCGATTTTTTCTCTTTTTTTTTTTTTTTTTCTTTTTTTCATTTTTTCATTTTCAACTCGAAATCGATAATTGTACGTTTATTCGTCGTATTCGCAGAACTCAGCACTCGTAAAGGTAAACGAGGATGGCAAATTGAGCGGTTTTTTCGGTAATATATCGATGGAACTATGCGGCGTACTTAATTTCACTTTGGACGTTGTCTCGGAACAAGAAGTGTACGGAAGTTGGAATCCAAAGGAAAAAGCTTGGTCAGGTGCGATCGGAGAGATATATGCCGGGCGTGCCGACATTTCTATTTCGGATTTTTCCGTGACCAATGCAAGATTGAACGTGGTCGACTTCACCATTCCCATTTTGCTCTCGAAAAGCAACGTTTACTTTCGGAAATCTCACGTGTTTGCGATTAATTGGTCGTCGTACTTTCTGGTACGATAAATTCTCCTCGAAATTGTTTCTTTCGTACCCTCCGACCAATCGAATGTCGCGAATTAAATAATTGTTACTATTTTTTTTTTTTTTTTTTTTTTTTTTTTTTTTATAGACTTTCACCACTTCTCTTTGGATTGCCACATGTGGGATATTCGTCTTCGCAATGATATTGATAACTTATCTCAAAATAAAGGCGGGAACGGATCGAAGGATGGGACATATATTGGCCGATAATATTCTAGACATATGGGGTATATTTTGTCAACAGGGACTAGCAGGTTCGATTCGACGTTAACGTTTATTCGTCCTTTTATTTCTTCTTCTTCTTTTTTTTTTTTTTTTTCTTTTAACAGTTACGTTTACACGATTTATTCGTTTTGCACTTTAGAATTTTCTAATAGATCATCGTTAAGAATAGCATACTTGTCTATATCTTTACTGGGTGTAGTCTTATCGGCTGCCTATTCAGCGGCGTTGATAAGCTTTTTAACATCCGCTATCGTCGTTTTACCTTTTCGTTCGTTAGAGGGCATCGTTGCAGACGGTACTTATAAGTTTTCCGTCTTTCGTGGTGGTTCTGATTATGATATGTTTGCAGTGAGTATTATATATATATATATATATATATTATATATTTATTATATTTATATTATATATGTATTATACATATATATATATAATACATTATATATGTATTTTATATATATATATATATAAAGCAATAAGTTCCTATATGATGACGAAGGAATGTATTTATTTGTAGAATTCTGAACAACAACTTTCAAAAGATTTAATGAAATTAATGTTAAAAGAGGAAGAATTGCCAGTAGATGTATTCGAAGGTTTTAGGATGGTAAGTACGTTGAGTTATTATAAAAACAATATAAGAATGTTAAAATAAGTTATCTTTATATATATATATATATATATATATATATATATATACATAGTTTTATTTGTAATATCTTTTATTAAATTACAGATTTGCGAAAATCGGAAACTAGCAATCTACTCGTCGAACGAAATAGAGTATACCGTAGATCTTATAATACCATGCGAAATTGTTTCTTTCGAAACAGGATATGTAGACAGTTTAGCCATAATTTTATCCAAGCGCAATCCGTACACGAAAGTCATCAACGTTCAGTAAGTAAACACGAACGTGATCGTTTAATGATCGTAAAATTTTGTAAATCTGTTTTTTTTTGTTTCCCCTTCACGTTAAAGCACAAATATAATTCAATAGCTTGCAGAAATTTATAAAAAATGGAATGATAAGTCGTTTGAGGGGTATAAAACCTGAAAGAAAGAATTACGATATGATGAAGCCACGAGAGATTCAAATAACGAGCGTAATAACGCCCATTTTCTTCGTCACGACAGGTATCATTTTGAGTACGTGCATACTGATCGTAGAGAAGTGCGTTTTCGTTTATAAAAGTACGAAGGATACGAGGGTTAAGCGTGTACCATTGAAAAGATCGTTAGATTTTTATGCGAATAGGAAGAATGGTATAAAAAATATTGCAAATGTCGATCACGCGAATTGCAAGGGTGCACGCGTTAAATAATAAAAAAAGAACGTTGATGTTCGTTATCGTTAAATTTTTATGCGAATTCCGATTGATCATTTTCATAATGGAATTGGATAGAAGCTTGAACGTAGCTTTTACACCATGCTTTTGCATTATTTATGGGAATAGTTTTAAATTGAAATAGTTATTGATGTAATCGCGTGTAGAACTCATCTTCTTTATTTGTCGCGTGCATGTACACACATACAAACACACATATATATATATTTTAATTCTTTTGAACTTTATCAATTTCTACCTCTTTAAGGGAAATATATGATATATTTATCTCATAATTAGAATAATAAAAAAGAAAAAAAAATTGCGTTGGTCATTTCTTATTAGCGATTAGTCGGTACAATTTAATTATATTTGCAGAGCAATAATCGATTTAATTGTCTCTACGCGCATAACTGAATCTTTATATATCGTTTAACACGTTTTTAATCGTGAACATTAGAAATAACTCGAGTATAATGTTTAGGCTTATTTCTTCTAAAGTCCAACGGTTGGTAAATCGTTTTCTGTTGCATTTTACAATCGTAAACGGAATAACAAAAACGTGCAACGTGTGTATGTCGCGATGTATAATCACAAATGGAAATATATTCGCACGTTGTAGGGAAAAAAAAAACAAGAAGACGAAAAAGAAAAAAACAAAATAAATAAATAATAACGAAAAGGATAAAGAAGAGGAAAAATAAAATGTAAACGTTCGTTTATTAATCCATCGATAACAAATCAATGTCGGTAATCATAAAAACGATATTCGTTGCGTGAATTTAGAGATATTAATCTAATGTATTTCACGTTAGTCACGACAATCGGTACAACCGAAGGTGACAATAATTCTCTCGATAGTTCAGAAATTTAGTCTGGTACGATCTTCCCCAGGTATAACGTTAAAAATATTCCCATCGATATAATCGCAAACGTGATCGTTCTTGATTCGCTTTAAACATAAGAGATATTCTTACAACGCATCGATCGACACATACGAAAAAACGAAAAAAATAATAATAAAAAAAAAAGAACAAGAAATGACGTTTCTCGTAAGATTCACGATACACACGTTCCTTTTTCATCTTCCTTTATTCCTTAACGTCGCAAGATCACACGAACTACTTTCTATCGGCGACGATTACGTTACCTTCATCATCGACGTTTTCAAATTCTACGGAACAAAATCCACGATCTTCTTGTACGCCGAATCGATAAAAGGTGGGACAAAAAAAAAAATATTTCTCGTGTTTTTTTTTTTCTTTCTCTTTTCTCCTATAGTTTTCCTTTTTCCTCTAAGAAATGGAAATGACGACGATGGTCTTCAAATGGACGCGCGCCCTTTCGCGCAAGGGTTTCACGACTTCGAACCTTTACTTTTCTGAATTGCACGAATCGTCGTATTACATAAATCGAATCGTACGTCCGCATTACGTAGCGGTAATATCAAACGACAAAGCGATTAACGAGTTCTCATTGGCAACGAGCAACTTCGACATGTCCTTTGCCGCTTGGTTGGTATTGTTCATTAACAAGGCTAACGACGATCATGATTATTGTCACGGTCCACCTGGTAACCTGTTTCATTTGAGATTCGATTCGGAGATGTTGGTGCGTTGCGGTAAGGAAAATATATTACGCGAATGGTATTCGATCGATCCTAATCGTACCGAGATCGATGATATAGCAACATGGAGCACGGATAAAGGGATAGTTAATATAACACCTATCTCCCTTTACGAGAGAAGATACAACTTACAGGGTATAACCATGAGAGCCGTAATAGTTTGGGTATGATGATATTTTCCTCGTATCCACCATAAATCCATCATAAATCCACGGTGGATCCGTTTATTTTTATTTATCTTTTCTCTCCGTGCGCAGGACTCGCCATTCATAAAATTAAACGAGGATGCCAAATTGGACGGTCTTTTCGGTAAAATATTGGATGAACTCAGCGTCACGCTTAATTTTACCTTGGAAATTGTCGCCGGAGTCGATGATTATGGAATACGGAATATCGAGGAAGATACTTGGTCCGGAGCGATGGGTGAATTGTGCGCCGGACGGGCCGACATTTCCCTTTCGGAATTTGCCATGACAAGTGCAAGATTGAACGTCGTTGACTTCACTTTACCGCTTTTGATCGCCAAAAAGTCGCTTTACGTAAAAAAACCACGATCTTTCGCCATCAATTGGTCGTCATATTTTCTAGTAAGACGATCAGCGATCGACAATAATCTTCTTTCGTTCTTTCTAACGCGTCAATCGTCGTCTAATTTAACGATCGTTACTTCTTTTTATTTTTTTTTTTAGGCATTCTCCGATTCCATTTGGATCGCCACGTTTGGAATATTAATTTTTGCATCGATATTACTTGTTTCTTTCAAAATAAGGGATGCTACGGATCGTAACGTTGGACGCTTATTCATTGATAATTTACTCGAGATTTGGGGTATATTTTGTCAGCAGGGACTAGCAGGTTTGTTTCAATGTTTCCGGGATTTCGTTTTAATTATTTATTTGTTTATTTGTTTGTTTTTTTTTTCGATAGTCAAATTAACAGATAGCACTCGTTTGTTTTAGATTATCCCGAAAGGTATTCGTTAAAGATAGCATATCTATCCGTATTTCTATTGGCCGTAGTCCTATCGGCTGCCTATTCCGCGTCTTTGATAAGCTTTTTAACATCGGCTATCACCGTTTTACCCTTTAATTCATTGGAGGGCCTCGTTGAAGACGGTAATTATCGGTTTGTTGTATTTCGTGGTACATCCGATTACGATATGTTCGCTGTGAGTATTACGCCTGTTACGTGTATCACTTGTGCGTGCGTTTTTAAAGCAATAATTATTTTTTTTTTTTAATAGAATTCAGAAGATCCGTTTTCAAAGAAAGTGAAGAAGCTCATCCTGAAGGACGAGGAATTGCCGAGAAAGACAATAGAAGGATTTAGGCAGGTACGTTGATTGTATCTTAAAAGAAATATAAAAAAAATATTAAAGTAATAATGTCTCTAACGATGTAAGCATACAGTTTTATACCTTGATATTTCGTATAAAAAAATTAAAGATTTGCAAAAATAAGAAATTGGCGCTCTACTTGCCCGACGAAATAAAGAAGATGGTATATCTTCAAATACCCTGCAACGTGATTTCCATTGAGACAGGACGTATAGACAATTTGGCCATGATTTTATCTAAGCGCAATCAATTCACGAAGGTCATTAATTATCAGTGAGTACGCACACGATAGTACGAGGTATAGTTTGTCTCAATTTAATAGGGCAAAACGTCATTTTAGCCTGCAGAAATTTATCAACAACGGTATGGTGAATCGTTTGAAGGATACGACGTTTAAAACGAAATCGATTAGCATTATCAAACATCAACCGGTTGACATAATCAACGTGATATCCCTTGTTTTCTTCATCCTAATTGGTATCACTTTGAGTAGTTGCATTTTGATCATGGAGAAGTGTTTTTTTGCTTATAAAAATAAGAGAGAGCGCGTGACGTTGAGGGGATCATTAGATTTTTATGCTAAGTGGAAGAAAAGTAGAAGGGATATCGGGAATTATTATCACGCGAATCGCAAACGTTCGAGGGAAAAATATTAAAAACGATTCATCTTTTTTTTTTTTTTTTTACGTGCCGCGTTCGCAAACGGCATATTTTAATTCCTTCAATTTTTTTTACTACCTCGCACGAAGTAACGCATACGTATTTTATAGATGGTGCAAAAGAGAAAAATTATATTCGTCTTTTTTTTTTTCTATTCGAATTCGTCCTTACACGTAGAGTAAATTAATTACGACGTATGAAATTTCCGATGGTAGATATAGAAATGTATGATCACTCATGTACGCTATTACTAATGGTGAATTAACGCGAAACGAATAACATGTCCATTTAAATTACTTCACTGCGTTGTACCATTGCGCTTTCATCTTATCTATACGTATTAAAGATTTGAAATAGAAATTTGGACATCAGACATTTCGTGCGTTTGAATTTTATAAAAGAAATATTTCTTTTTCTTTTCTTTTTTTTTTTTTTTCATACATCGCTTTAACACTTTCTCACACCGAGTGTAATGATAATTATATATATATATATAATAATATGAGTTTGCGTTTGCGCATAATAAATATTATAATTGGAGTGTGACGTTAACGGCTATTAAATTATTACGATGAAAGTGTAGCTACGTTGCTTTTTCTTTTTTTTTTTTTTTTTTTTTTTTTAATCGTATCGCAAAGTGTCTATGCCGTCGATACGTGCGTACGTAAATGTAATAGCGTGCCGATTGGAAAATGGGGAAAAAAGAAAGAAAGAAAGAAAAAAAAAGAGATGGAAATAGGAATAAAATGAGAAGTAGGTTTGTTAATTCAACGATAATGAGTCAGTGCCGGCACGCATAAAATTATTTCTTATTCGTGATTTATACGTAGCGTCGTTTTAACGAACGTCGCGTGCATTCGACTATGCACGACAATCGTTAACCAATCGAGGTGACAATATGTATATATAATTCTCTCGATAGTAGGATATATTGACAATTAGTTTCGTTCGATCTCCCGTCGTTCTATCACCGTGAACCTTTTGCTTCGATATATTCGATTGGAACGTCCACGTCCGTTCGTTCAATTTGATTAATACGCTTATCGATCGACATATTTGGAACGATGATGCTCGTTGGGCGATTAAAATTACTCGTCCTATTGTTTCTTCTACCTAAGATAGTTCGAACGGACAAATTGATTTCCGTTGTCGACGGAAACGTTCGTTTTGTCCTCGACATTTGCAAATTATATCAAACGAAATCAGTAATTATTTTATACTCTGAATCGTTAAGAGGTACGGCCTATATCTTCAATTATTTTTTCGTCTCTCCTTCGTATTTACCATCTTTAATTTTTTGTATCTCCTCAGACATCAGTGCGACGACGATAATCTTCAAATGGTTTCGCGAACTATCTCGCAATGGTATTATGTCATCGAAAATGTACTTAACAGAATTGCAAGAATCATCGTCCCGCATAAGCCATACCTTACGATCTCATTATATCGTTGTATTGTCTAGTTACAAAGCGATCAATGAGTTCTCATTAGCGACCAATAATTTAGATATGTCTAACGCCATTTGGACTGTGATATTCGTTATCAAGGAACAGGGTTACGATTATTGTTACGATCCACCAGGTAACATATTTCATTTGAAATTCGACACGGAAATGTTGGTAATTTGCGGTAAGGAATATATTTTACGTGAGTGGTATTCGATCTATGAGAATCGTACGGTGATCGATGATTTTGCAACTTGGAGCAAGGAGACGGGAATAGTTAAAATGGTTCCGGATTCTCTGTACGATAGGAGATACAATTTACAGGGTTTGATCCTGAAGGCCGTTTTAGTTAAGGTAAAATATTTTCGTTCGTTATACATACATATATATATATATATATATATATATATATATATTGTTTTTATTTTGTTTATTTCTTTCTCTCGTTGCTATTTTTAACTTGATAACAATTCGTGTTATATCGCTTTTCGCATGTCGCAGAGTTCGGCGTTCGTAAACACAATGAAGGACGACAAATTGGACAGCGTATTCGGTAGAATATTCAGAGAATTAAGTGCGACTCTAAATTTTACCATCGACGTAGTCTCCGAAGTAGAAGAGTACGGAACTTGGGATTCGAAAAAGAATGTATGGTCGGGTGCGGTAGGAGAAATATTAGCTGGACGTGCCGATATTTCTATCTCAGATTTTTCCATGACCAGCGACAGATCTGATGTCGTCGATTTCACGTTTCCGCTTGTGATATCAACGAACAGTCTCTACATAAAAAAACCTGAGGCATTCTCGATCGTATGGTTGTTTTATTTTCAAGTATGATATTTTCCAATCGATCGTTTACCATTTCCCCCCTATTCTTTCGTATTAGAAAACGACGAAATCCTAAACAGAATGATACGATATTTTTTTTATACAAATGAATTGTTATTTTATCATCAATATCTCTCGTCATCATATACTTTTATTGAGTTCTATATTCGTGAATTAAAGAATTGTTATCCTTTCTTTTGTAGGCTTTCTCTAATTTGGTTTGGTTAGCCATGTTTGGAGTATTACTTCTTGTGACGATCTTATTAGTTTCTTTCAAAATAATAATTGGAAGCGATCGTAACGTGGGATATTTATTGACCGATGTCATTTTAGAAATTTGGGGTGTATTTTGTCAACAGGGAATGTCAGGTCAGATGAAACGTTTCGTGTTTTTTCTTTCTTTTTTCTTTTTTTTTTTTCTTTTTTTTTACTTCATTATCGTCTTTCGTAGTTGCATCGATAGAAAGTACATTTTGATGTTCGCTTTTCAGGTTTTCCCGAGAGATTATCGTTAAAAATAACATATATATCTACATTATTTATGTCATTGGTCTTATCGATCGCTTATTCTGCGTCATTCATAAGCTTTTTAACGATCGGTGACCGAACTTTACCCTTTAATTCATTGGAGGGCTTCGTTAAAGACGGTACTTATAAATTGGCTGTCTTCAGTAATACTGTTGATTATGATACATTTGCAGTGAGTATTATACGTATCAACTGTGCTGTACTATTAATATATATTTATATATGCATTTATATACATATAAAGTAATAAACGAATACGAAGGGGAATATTTATTTGCAGAAATCGAAAAATCCGCTTATAAAGAAATTAATAGAGTTTATGATAAAAAAAGAAGAATTTCCAACAGTTAGATTGGACGGTTTTAAGAAAGTACGTTGAGGTATTGAAAAAGAAAAAAAAGGCAAAAATAAATCAACATCTAAATATATATATATATATATATATATATATATATATATATATATATTGTTTCTTTGTTAATGACATTTATTAAATTATAGATTTGCGAAAATGAAAAACTAGCGATTTACACGCCAAACCAAATAACAAACAGCGAAGTAGCTAAAATACCGTGTACGTTGGTTGCCATTGATGCAAGAATTAAAAACTGTTTATCAATAATTTTATCTAAACGCAATCCATTCACCGGAATCATAAATTATCAGTGAGTGCACCATGAACATCGAAAATATTTAAATTTTATCGTTCGATCATTGTCAAAACCTTCGTTTTAGCTTGCAGAGATTCCTCGACAACGGCATCTTGAAGCGTATGAAAGCTATAGAATTTAAAGGGAGATTAAAGAATAGGAGGAACTATCGTGGAGCAATTTCCTTAACGACCGTAATATCTATCATTATATTCGTTTATATCGGTTTCAAATTGAGTGTATTCATTTTGATCATAGAGAAGTGTATTTTTGCTTATAAAAATAAGAAAAGGTCGATCGTCGATCGTATCACGACCATCGAATCGTTAGAATTTGATTTGAAAACGAAGAACGGTACGAGTGATATTGTTAAATATCACGCTAATCCCAAACGTCGACGTTTAAATATTAATGGGAAGGGGAATGTTCGTTCTGAAAGAATGTTTATATCGTAATTTTCCATTGGAGCGTAATAGCACGCGCATGAATTATTTAGCACGGTTTTTCCAATAGAAATCGAATTTCTTCATTTAAAATTAATCTCGTAGATGCGTGCTTGTGGTGCATTTCTTATTCTTTTTTTTTTTTTTTTTTTTTTTTATATCGTCGAATACACGCATATACGCAGATATATTAATTTATCGATTTCCTTCGTCGTTACACGAACCAGATATGACGTATTGTATTTGCGAGAAACATATCCGTTTAATGTCACAGACAAATTCTTTTATATCCTTAAATATATATTTTTAATCGGCTTTAATAATATTTACCGATGATAATTAGAATATAATGCTTATATATATATAAATGCATTTACATGCAAATTCACACACGCATACGAGGATCGTAAAACAATATTAATCACGTTTTGAAATTTTCGACAGTGCTCGTGTATTTTAAAGATGCTTACTTTTTGTTTCCAACTCTAACAACAAATCAATCTGTCAGATGTTTTACCTTGCTTATATCGATCAGAACGTCTTTAAAATTATTCCAATGGGATTGCAACGTTGTTTACGTTATGTTATATCTGACCATCGTTACAATCGAACGAACGATAATGTAAATGTAGATACACACGCGTATGCATGTACACGTTACACCAAGGAAGAAAAGAAAACATAAGGAAAAATAGAAAAGGACACGTTTGTTATTTGCTCATAAATAAATCAATACTAACAGAGATAACATTAGTTGTTTACTTTTCTTTTTGTTTTCGCACGAATATGTAAACACCAACCATCGGTTTCACACAGTTACCGAACGACATACGGAACGATCGGACTCTGTTCTTTTCTGTCGTCTCGCGAAAAAACAATTTTTCCTTGTTAATATCGTTGCATACGTCGCGATTGTCGTCGATTCGATCGCTCGAATCGAGAATGTAGATCGGCGTGCGAGAACAATAATTAAAAAAAAAAAAAAAACAATAATAATAATAATAATAATATCAATAATAATAAAAGAAGAAAGAAGAAATGACGTTCCTCGTGCGATTGAAGATACTGGTTCTCGTTCTAGTTTCAATAATTTCTCTCCCGAATACGGCGAGATCTTACGAGCCTAAATTACAACGTTTTTATCACAACGACGAGTACGTTTCGTTGATCATCGACATTTCCAAATTACACGGTACGAAATCAATAATATTCCTGTACGGCCAATCGATCGAAGGTAAGAAAATTATTTGTATACGCGCACAATGCGTATAATCCTTTCTTTACTTTCGCTATTCGCATTTTTTCCCGTAATTTTTTTTTTCTCTCCACGACGTCCCTCCCTCTCCAACCGCTCAGAAATGGAAATCGTAACGACGATATTCGAATGGACGCGTGCACTTTCTCGCGAGGGTTTCATGACCTCGACCATGTACTTCAAGGAATTGCACAAATCTTCGTACTACATCAAACAAATCGTACGACCGCATTACGTCTCAATTATAACGAATTACAACGATATCGATCAATTCTCCTTGGCGAGAAAAAATTTCGTCGCGCCGTACGCCGTTTGGCTCGTTTTATTTATCGACGTTGGACGCGGCAACGATTATTGTCGCAGTCCGCCGGGTAACGTGTTTCATTTGAAGTTCAACACGGAAATGTTGGTACGTTGCGGTAACGAAAATATTTTACGCGAGTGGTATTCGATCTACAAGAATCGTACGGAGATAAATGATTTTGCAACTTGGAGCAAGGAGACGGGAATCGTTAAAATGGTTTCGGATTCTCTGTACGACAGGAGATACAATTTACAGGGTTTGATAATGAGAACCGTTATGGTTAAGGTACGTTCGATTTATAATATGATTCCTGTATTATCGAATTATCGATCGTTTCTTCTCTCTCTTTGTTTGTTTTTTTTTTTTTTTTTCTTTTTTTCTTTCTTTCGTTTAGGATTCGCCATTCATAAGGTTGAACGATAATGGCGAATTGGACGGTATGTTCGGTAGAATATTGAGGGAACTATGCGTTACTCTCAATTTTAGTTTCAACTTTGTCTTGGAGACGAAGGAATATGGTACATGGAATTCAAATGAGAATACATGGTCAGGGGCGATCGGTGAATTGTATTCCGGAAGGGCCGACATATCACTGTCGGATTTTTCTATGACCAGCGCCAGATTGAACGTCGTCGATTTCACCTTTCCCTTTTTGATATCGAAAAATTGTTTGTACATCAAAGAACCAACGACGTTCGCTATCAAATGGTCTTCCTATTTTCTGGTACTACGATAATTTTTCTCTAATTCGTCATTCCTTCTTTCTATATCTTTCTCGTACGTTCTTCTGTCAAAAAAAAAAAAAAAAAAAAAAATAAAAAAATAAAAAAAAGAAAGGAAAAAAAATAAGAAAAATAAAATATTCTTATCACTCCTCTAGACTTTCTCTCGTTCCATTTGGATCGCTATTATCGGAGTATTAGTTTTTACAACGGTCATACTAATACTACCGAAAATACAAAATAAAGAGGATCGTGTTGTGGGACATTTGTTGTCGGACAATTTCATGGAAATTTGGGGTATATTTTGTCAACAGGGATTGCAAGGTTTTGTGATTCAACGTTTTACGAGATATTCGTTCGATATAGTTTGGTTTTTTATTTAGTTTTTTCTTTCTTTTTTTTTTTTTCCCTTCAATTGTCATATTCAGAGAAAGCATTTCATTTTGGATTTTAGATTTCCCGAGGAGATCGTCGTTAAGAATAACATACCTCTCTGTATTTCTCTTGGCCGTGACATTGTCGGCCGCTTATTCTGCTGCCCTGATAAGCTTTCTAACGTCAGTCATCGAAATCTTACCTTTTCGTTCGTTAGAGAATTTCGTTGAAGACAATACATATCAATTTATTGTCATTCGCGGTACTGCCGACTACGATATATTTGCAGTGAGTAAGATAAATGTTACTTACGTCGTACTATATATATACATATATGCGAAGACGAAAAAAAAAAAAAAAGAAAAAATTTATTTACAGAATTCGGCAGATCCGCTTGCAAAGAAATTAATGGAGTTAATGCCAGAAATGGATAAGTTACCTATAAATGTATTGGAAGGATTTAGGAGTGTACGAAACAAAAAATAAAATGAAAAACAAAACAAAAAAAAAAATAAAAAAAAAAAAGAAAAGAAGAAGGAATAAATTCGTATACTCGTGATATTAATTGTTAATGCCCCGTTATTGTATTACAGATATGTAAACATCGGAAACAAGCGATCTACACGTCCGACGAAATAAAGAAGGTATTAAATCTCGATATACCGTGCAACGTGGTTCCCATAGAAACGGGACGTATAGACAGTTTATCCATAATCTTATCGAAGCACAATCCGTTCATCGGTATCATCAATTTTCAGTGAGTAATAAATAATAATAATTGAATGTTACGTATTTCGTATCTGACGTTCATAGACGAACGATATACCTCGTTCTAGTTTGCAGAAATTTTTCAACAACGGTATAATGAATCGTTTGAAAGATGGAACATTTAAGAAGAATTTTCAAAGTATTATGCAACACCAACCGGTTCAGATAGTCAATGTAATATCGCTTATTTTTTTAATATTAATCGGTATCATTTTGAGCACTGTAATTTTGATCGTTGAAAGGTATATTTACTTTCGTAAAAATAAAAAGACGTCGATGGTGAATCGCATAGAGTCGTTCGAATTGTTAGAATTTTATGTAAAAAGGAAGAAATGTTTAAAAGTTATTACCAACGATCAAGCTAATTGGAAATATTAAGCGAATTAACGTAAATTATTGACGTCAGTACTAATTCTCGTTATAGTACATATATCCTTAATCGACTATAATAATTTTCTACGATAAGTTCGCGTATGCGCATAAGAAATAATTATTATATAAGGTATATATATATATATATGTGTGTGTGTCTGTGCGTGTATGTGTGTGTGTATATATATGTGTTGTAACGTGTGACGTGTGATGGGAATCATTTTGTCAAGTGCTTGGCCTCGTTTATATCGATTAGAGCGGCTATTTTATTATTATAATCGAAGTGCTACGTTGTTTTTAAGACATTGCATTTTATAATCGTACGCGATGTTAAAGTGTTACACGTGTTTATCTAATAACGTAAATACAGACGTACGTATATGGGTGATCCAAAAATAAGACTTCTTACGATCCTCAACGTTTTACGATTTAATTGACTATAATTTGGAATTTATGTATTTTCGATTAAAAAAAAAAAAGAGATATGATAATAATAACTGAGAGTATAGTAGTCGGCCTTTAACGATATGTCCACAAGGTAATACAATTTATTTTCAAAAATTCTTTTCGTAAATAAGAAATGCACTGTGTTCTTCGACGTGCGACAAACACAAAATTCAAATTATACAATTTTTCACGCGTTCAACAATCAAACAATTAACATTAAGTGCATAGGTCGATCGATAACCGGCGCTATTGTTACGCTTGTTCCATTTAATTTTACTTTATCGATAAATTTCTCTACGAACAAAAGAAAACTCTGTGGTTAGTTCGAATTACCTGAATTTAAGCGAAGTTAAAATTATTTCCGTTATATCATATTTTCGTAAATAACGTCTCAACGTAATATTCACTTTGGATCGAACGAATCGTTTCGTAACGTCGACGGTATGTTTAATATGCTCGAGGAGGCGCCATTTTTTTTTTTCTATCTCGATCTCGCATGGATCTGATGTCGAGCACGCGTTAGTTAGGTCAATGAACTCTTCGGTACACTGGTAAGTATTAACAAATAAACTTCTGACTGTTATCGTCGAATATATTTTCTTCCTTTTCTCTTTTTCTTGATTAAAAAAAAAAAAAAAAAAAAAAAAATAAATCAGTTCTTATCCAAAAACGTAATGCTCGTAATAATTATTCTTCAAACAATTCCGAACAATATCTCAGTTCACCGGGAACGTTTTTTTTTTTTTCAAAAGGAACGAAAAAATAATCACGAAATAATATTCGACGATGTGCGCGCGCGCGTGCTTTTTTTTTTTTTCTTTTGCAAGAATAATAACGCAGCTTGTTTTCTCTCGCGAGACTCAATTGCAATCAGTCGAGAGTATATTATTAAAAAGGGCCGTCGAGTAGAGCGCCATGTAATAATTTCTATTTTTATAGTATTGCTCTCATCGATAATACGATCGAACCCGTCGCGGTACGGAGTAAGGGGGAAAGAAAAGTGAAGTAAAAAGTAAAAAGAAAAAAAAAAAAACAAAAAGTACAAAAAAAAGAAAAGTAAAAAAAAGAAGAAAAGAAATACTCATTAAAATAAAATATATTAATCGATCGACGATAGGTCAATGTTAGCGGGGATAAAATTATGCTTCATCGAACGAATGCACGTACGTATGCAACCCCAGACACACGTAGCGCTTGCATTCAGATACGTTGCAACGATCGCGGAATATATTCGCGCAATGAAAATAATAATGATTACTCACGACGGTCTTTAGAAATTTAATCTCGCGCGACGAATCATATTATTATTTCGTCGACGGGGGGCGAAACATCGCGGCGAATCGTTTATTAAAAAACGTGTCACGCGGATCGATTTGTCGTCGAAAACGGTAAGATCGGCGTGAATGAAGAGAAAATTTATCGGTGGGAGGAGAAAAAAGAAGAAAAAGAGATATGACGTTCGTCGGGGAAGGATTGACTAAGCTCGCAGTTATTTTAATAGTCTCGAGGATCGTCAGATCTTACGAATTATTGTCGGTTGGCGACGAGGGCGTTCCTTTCATAATCGACATTTGCAAATTATACGAGACCAAATCGATAATATTCTTATACGGGGAATCGATAAAAGGTACGTACGATAATTTATTTCACGAGTCTCGATTCTTATTCGAATTTTATCGAATTTTACCTACGGATTTTATCTACGTTCTCTTCTTTTCCTTTCTTCTTTCTTTATTTTTATTTCCTTTCCCTCACGCAGAAATGGAAATGACAACGACTATATTCAAATGGACTCGCGCACTCTCACGCCAAGGTTTTACAACCTCGAATTTGTATTTTTCGCAATTGAACGAATCGTCGTACTACGTGAAACGTATCGTAAGGCCGCATTACATAGCTGTTATATCGAATTACGACGCGATCGACGAGTTCTCATTGGCTACGAATAAGTTCGACATGTCCTTCGCGGCATGGCTCGTATTATTCATTTACAAGGGACGCGGTTTCGATTATTGTCACAGTCCGCCGGGCAACATATTCCATTTGAGATACAATTCGGAGATGTTGGTGCGTTGCGGGAAGGAAAGTGTATTAAGGGAGTGGTACTCGATCGATCCCAATCGAACGGAGATCGATGATTTGGCAATTTGGAGCTTGGAAAAGGGTATAACAAAGCTCGCACAGGATTCGATTTACGATAGGAGATATAATTTGCACGGTCTGACGATGAGGGCCGTTATAGTCAATGTGAGTTTCCTTTCTTATTTTTACCTCCTTCTTCTTTTTCTTCTTCTATACAAAAATTCTTTTTTTTTTTTCTTTTTTTTTTTTTTATTATTAAAGAAACAAACAAAAAGAGAAGAGAGAGAGAGAGAGAGAGAGAGAGAGAGAGAGAGGAGACAAAAAGGATCGGCATCGCAGCTCCCGGTACTTCGTTATTTTTCATTTCGAATTCGCAGGACTCGCCGTTCGTAAGCGTCAATGGGAACAACGAATTGGAGGGGGTGTTCGGTAGAATAATGAAAGAGCTTTCGGGGGCGCTTAATTTCAGTTTGAAGATCGTCTCGAGAGTGGACGAGTACGGAACGTGGAATCCGAACGAGAGTACTTGGTCGGGTGCGATCGGCGAGATATATGCAGGACGCGCAGACATTTCTATATCGGATTTTTCAATGACGAGCGCAAGATTGAACGTCGTAGATTTCACCTTTCCGCTGATAATCTCGAAGAATTGCGTTTTCATCAAGGAACCGAAGAAGTTCGCGATCAAATGGTCATCCTATTTTCAAGTAAGCGAATAAAAATAAATTTTTGCGCGAGCCCGAGGATCGTCCTCTCACTTCTTATGGATTATATTTTTTAAGAGACGCAGTTAATTTTTTTTATTTTTTTTTTTACTCTTTCACCTTCCATTCAGACTTTCTCTCAATCCGTATGGATAGCCATGTTCGGGGTATTGACTTTTGCAACTATCGTATTGGTTCTCATCAAAATGAAAATTGGTACGGATCGTAGCATAGGAGAGTTGTTGTCCGATAATTTTCTTGAGATTTGGGGTATATTCTGTCAACAGGGACTGGCAGGTATTATTCGTTCAGTTCTTCCTTTTATTTTTTTATATTTACGTAATATATATGTATACGTGTTTACACAACATATAATATATACACAGTAATTATATATTTAAATATTTACGTGAGTATGTAAAATGTATTACAAGTATATCCCGTTTGAATTTTAGACTTTCCAGATAGATCATCGTTAAGAATAGCATACCTCTCAATATTTCTATTGGCTGTTGTCTTATCGGCCGCTTATTCCGCCGCTTTGATAAGCTTTTTAACGTCCGCTTTTCCAGTTTTACCCTTCAACTCGTTGGAGGGCTTAGCCGAAGGCGGTACCTATCAATTTGTCGTCCTTCGCGGTACGGCCGATTACGATGTAGTTGCAGTGAGTCGGACGTGCATTTACGTGCATTTCTGTTTTCAATCGTACGGAATAACTGCACGTGGATAAATAAACGAAATATTTCTTTGCAGAATGCGAGGGATCCACTTGCGAAGAAATTGATGAAATTGATGCCGGAGGAAAAAAAATTGCCACCAACTTTGAAGGAAGGTTTCAATAGGGTATGGTGAGATATTAAAAAAAAAAAAAAAAAAAACAAAAAAACAATAATAATTTGTATATATATATATATGTGTTAGTTTTATTGTTAATACCGGTTACGTTATATTACAGGTTTGTGAAAATGACAAAATTGCACTGTACACGTCGATTGCAAAAAAGGAAGCTGTTAGATTTAAAACGCCATGTAACGTGGTCCCCATTACCGCAGGACGTATAGAAAGTTTAGCCATTATATTATCTAAGCACAATGAGTTCACTGACGTCATCAATTTTCAGTAAGTAGTTGGGGAATACAAATGTGAAGTTAATGTTCTTTTTTTTTTTTTTCATCTTTTTTTTTTTTTTTCGTCGTACGTCAAACCGAAAAACAACGTTCCAGCTTGCAGAAATTCATTAACAACGGCGTGATGAATCGTTTGAAAGATGGGACGTTCAAAAAGAAATTGAATATCGTGTTGAACCACTCACCGGTTCGCTTTAACAGCGTTATATCCCTAATTTGCTTCGTTCTAATTGGTATTGTCACGAGTATTTGCGTTCTTATAATAGAAAAGTATATTTTCGTTCGTAGAGGAAGGAGGATGTCGATCGTACGTGGTTTGTCGTTGAAAGGACCATAATAATTTTGTATATCATAATATGGGGGTTCGCGGGTAAGGAAAAATGACTGGAACGTCGTACGCATTGATCGAAAATCATTTTGTCAAGTGCTCTTACCTCGTTTAATATCGATCGCATAACGGCTATTAAATTATTTCGATGGAAGTACGTACAATGTGGTTTTTAAGATACAATTGCACATGTGTAAATGTGTCACAGGCGTATGTGTATTCGTTAATACACACACACACACACACATATATATGTATATGTATATATCTTTGCACACATAGAAAAAAAGGAAAGAAAAATACAAAATTCAAATGAACTTCATTAATCGATTGTCGTTAACAGACCGGTGCTAATCAAATTAATTTCAAGAATATCCACGCACACATCCGCCGCATAAATAATATATTTCTATTCGTACGACATTCACAATAAGAGAAGTGGTTATAATGAGTGTTGTTACTGCCATTAGTTTAGAAATTTAGTCTCGTACGATCCTCTTTTACGTTACACACGTCCTACGCGTCGATTCGATCGAAACGTTCCGATTAATCGTTCATCGATATATTTAAAAAGAAAAAAAAAAAAAAAAAAAAGATGAAGTTACCCGTGCGTTTAAAGATACTCCTTCTTTTTCTTCTTCTTCTTCTTCTACTTTTTCTTCCGAGGATCGGAAGAACTTATCAATATTTTTCCATCGACGACGAAAACGTCCTCCTGATCGTCGACATTTGCAAATTGCATCGAACGAAGTCCGTAATTTTGTTATTTCCCGAATCGATAAAAGGTAATCGATGATTGTTTCTTCAATTTTCATTCTCTCGAATGCATCGGCGTAACATTAATTTTTTTTCCTTTTTTCTTTTCTTTTTTCCTTTTTTCTTTTCTTTTTTTCTTCTTCTTCGTCCCTCCTTCCCCCCAATCAGAAATGGAAATGAAAACGACGACGTTCAAATTGACGCGCGCACTCTCTCGCGAAGGCTTTGCCACAGCGAGCCTTTATTTTTCGAAATTGAACGAATCGTCGTCGTATAACGCAAATCGAATCGCACCTACGCATTACGTCGCGATTATAAACGATCAAAACGATGCCATTAACGAGTTCTCGTTAGCTACGAGTACCTTCGACATGTCCATTGCCGTATGGTCGGTATTGTTCATCTACGAGGCTAACAACGAACACGATTATTGTCACGGTCCACCGGGCAACTTGTTCCATTTGAAATTCAATTCGATAATGTTGGTACGTTGCGCCAAGGAAAATATATTACGCGAGTGGTATTCTATCGATTCTAATCGAACGGAGATCGACGATTTCGCAACTTGGAGTTTGGATAAAGGAATCGATAAAATGGTACGAGATTCCCTTTACGAGAGAAGATATAATTTGAAGGGTTACACAATGAGGGCCACTATAGTCAAGGTATAGTATATCGATTTTTCTTTTTTTTTTGATCGACGATCGTAATAATCGTTATTATATAGTTTTTATTCTCTAACAGGCGTCGGTTTTTCTATCCGCGAGCAAGATTGGCAAATTGGACGGCTTTTTGGAACGATTGTTACAGGAATTTCGTCGTACTATGAATTTTAATGTCGATATCATCTCCGAGGTTGAAACATTCGGAAGATGGGACCCGAACGAGAACACTTGGTCCGGTGCAATCGGGGAATTATATTCCGGACGTGCCGACATTTGTTTCTCCGGATTTTCCATGACAAATGCCAGATTGAATGCCGTTGACTTAACGATTCCACTATTGATCACGAAAAATTATCTTTACATACAGGAACCGCAACAATTATTCTCGATCAAATGGTCATCTTATTTTCTAGTAAGACAACTCGTAATCGAAATTGTTCTCTCTCTTTCTTACTCTTTTTTTCCACGCTTTAAACTCAACGAATTAAAAAAAAAAAAAAAAATTTCTTTCCACCTCCTCTTAGACCTTCTCCAGTTCCGTTTGGATTGCCATACTCGGAGTATTGGTTGTAGCAACGTTATCATTGATTCTTATTAAAATGAAAATTGGAACAGATAGTAACGTCGAACGTTTATTCTACGACAATTTTCTCGATGTATGGGGTATATTTTGTCAACAGGGACTAACAGGTTTTATTAAGATATTTCGGTTCATTTGGTTTCTATTTTTTTTTCTTTTTCTTTTTTTCCTTTTTTAATAAATTACACCTTACGCACAAAATTATTCGCTTACACTTTAGACATTCCAAATAGATCATCGTTGAAGATAGCATACTTCTCTATATATATTTTGGCCGTTGTCCTATCGGCCGCTTATTCTGCCGCTCTGATAAGCTATTTGACCTCCGGTATTCGAAAATTACCATTTCGATCATTGGAGAGCTTCGTCGAAGACGGTACTTATAAGCTTTCCGTCTCTCGTGGTACCGCCGAATACGATCAATTCGCGGTAAGTATAAGTTACGCATCGTGGAAGTTTTATTTTTTTGAGGATATTTAACGAGATTATTTATTTGTGTAGAATTCGGCTGATCCGCTCGCTAAGAAATTGATGAAGTTGATGCTGGACGAGGAAAACTTGCCAACGAATGCACTGGATGGATTTTTGAAAGTACGATCAAGCTTTATACGTTTAAAAATGAACTTTAACTTTTTCATTTATGTATATATATGTATGTATATAATTAATAATGAAATTATTCATCATCACATAAAACGTTATTATATTACAGATTTGTAAAAATCATAAACTAGCATTTTACACGTCTGACATTCTAAAGAATAATATAAATCATAAAATACCGTGCAACGTCGTATCCATTGAAACAGGACGCGTCGACACGTTTTCGATAATATTATCGAAAAACAATCAATTCACCGACGTAATCAATTTTCAGTAAGTACAAATACATCGAATAACATTCACTTATAATTTTTAACCTATTGTTCCAAGAAAGAAATTTATTATTTTAAAAGCTTGCAGAAATTTATCAACAACGGACTGATAAATAGTTTGAAGAACGAGATAATTCAAAATAGATCGAACAATATGATCAAGTCACAACCGGTTGACATAACCAGCGTAATAACCCTTGTACTCTTCGTCCTGATCGGTATCATTTTAAGTATTTTTATACTGATCGTAGAGAGATATATTTTTTCGAGGGAGGAATAAGGGAGAACACGTCGGATGGTACATAGATAGTGTAATCCGATCGAATCAAATCGTCCAAATTTTATGATGCAAAATGAAAATGAATCATATTATAATATATCGAATGGGAATACTTTAATGAGAAATATGCGCTCACGAAGTTATCAACGATTACGCCAATTATTCGTTCTCGATGAATCATTATATATATATCAAAAATAATTTTAATATATATATATATATATATATATATATATATAATATTAATAATTTTTTAATAGGAATATAAATAGTACCCTTAAGTATATATATATATAATCTAAGCTTTTGCATTATTCAACAAAGTATTATTAAATTGAAATGGAACTTCATGATAATACATATAATATCGAATGTGTTAACGTGTATGTTGAGAACATTATCTTTACTCGTCGAATTAAGGCTCACATGTATTTCGATTACTTCGATCGTTCGTACTTGAACGAATTAAGGATAATTTCGTTGTCGAAACGAGAAATCGAATTTAACTTCGGCAAAATTTTCATAAACCCGATTACGGCGAAGCACAATTTCCAATGATATTCTTTAGTCAATCATAAATTTGATCTCGACAAAACGCTAAATATTTTACGAATGGCAATCAAAATTTATCGTAAAGCACGCGTGTACATTATTACGTTTTTTGACATTACATTCATAATTGGTAAAATTGACGTGAATTGAACGTCCTTTCAAACGATACTATCCTATGGTCATCCTATTAATTTATATATTCTTAATAAAATCGATATGTCATATATTGTATTTCCAATGCTATTATCAGATTTTTGTGCACTATCGAAACACCATCTTAATATCGATTATGATAATTTTCCACTGTACGGCTTTTTTTTTCTTTTCTTTTTTCTTCTTCTTGTTTCTTTTTTTTTTTTCATTATATTCCACGCGGATAAAAAAAAAAATAATTGGAACGTATCGCGTGATGGACGCTAATCACTTCGTCAAGTGCTTATCGATCATCAACTCTTCATATCGATTAGAATGGC
This sequence comes from Dolichovespula saxonica, assembly GCA_911387935.1. NCBI lineage: Eukaryota > Metazoa > Arthropoda > Insecta > Hymenoptera > Vespidae > Dolichovespula > Dolichovespula saxonica. Next base: position 7,834,624 of record OU427001.1, read on the forward strand.
TATTAAATTATTTTGATGAAATTGCAAAGTAGTTTTTAAGAAATTATATTTTATATATATCATACGATGTGTGTTTGCGTATACGTGAATGCAGACAGACGTACACACACACACATCAAAGAAGAAAAAAAAATGGAAGGTAAAGGAAAATTTAAAATGAATTTCATCAATCGATCGATGTTATCCCAGTTCCTACACGCATAAAATTATTTTCCTTGAAAGAACACAGACCTACACACATAAACACACTAACCTTACGTTACATCAACATCGATTCCGATGACGAGCGCGATACGCAAAATGGCAATATAACACTCTAATTAATTAAGAAATTTAGTCGTTTGCGATCATCCATTGTCGTAACGTGAAAATTTTATTTAACAATTCGTAAAAATTCGATTAAAACGCTTATACGCGATCGTATTCAGAAAAATGACGTACGTTACGCGATTAAAGATCCTTCTCGTTCTATTTCTTCTTCCAAAAGTCGGAAGCTCGTACGAAAAATTATTAAATCGGGACGAGCACGTTCATTTAATGATCGACATTAGCAAATTTTTCGGAGCGAAATCCATAATTTTCACGTACTCGAGATTAATTAAAGGTAAGGAAAAGAAAAAAAATATATATATATATATATATTAATATGTATCATTTTCTTCGATTCATTTTTATCACCTAGAGTAGTTTATTTTTCGTCAGAAATGGAAATGACAACGATGATGTTCAAATGGACGCGTGCACTGTCTCGAGAAGGTATAACCACAACGAAATTTTACTTCTCGGATTTGGACAAATCGTCGTATTACGTAAACCGAATCGTACGACCACATTACATCGTTGTAATATCTGATCACAAAGATATCAACGAGTTCTCCATGGCGACCAGTACCTTCGACATGTCCTTCGCCGCTTGGCTAGTTTTATTCACTTACGAGGGACATCATCCGGATTATTGTCACAATCCACCGGGTAACGTGTTTCATTTGAGATTCGACTCGCACGTTTTGGTACGCTGCGGTACGGAAACTATCATACGAGAATGGTACTCGATTAACACGAATCGCACCGAGATCAACGATTTCGTAACCTGGAGTTCGGATAGAGGGATCGTTAAGCTAACTTCGGGTTCTCTTTACGAGAGAAGAAAGAATTTGAAGGGTTTGTCCATGAGAGCCCTCACGATTAAGGTAAAATAATTCATTTCGATCTATAAACATAGTCCGTATTACACGTTCGAATGGTATCAATCGTCGTTATCGGAACTTTCATTTTCAGGCTTCACCGTTCATATACGTAAACGAGGCCGACCAATTGGATGGTTTAATAGGTAACATGTTGCAGGAACTTTGTGTCACTTTGAATTTTAGTTTCGAAATTGTCACGGAGGTAGAAACTTACGGTAGATGGGATTCGATGAGGAACAATTGGACCGGTGCAATTGGCGAAATATATTCTGGTAATGCAGACATCGCTTTGTCCGGCTTTAGCATAACGAATGCCAGATTGAACGTCGTCGACTACACGTTCCCCTTTGTCATATCGAAAATATATCTCTACATAAAGGAACCGGATGTACTCACGATCAAATGGACATCTTATTTCATGGTACGATAACTTTCGATCGTATTATTTATTTTTCACTTTACTCCCACGTAAAAACCAATTCGCACCGAATTACTTTCGTCAGACTTTCTCCCGATCTATTTGGATCGCCGTATCGGGGTTATTGATCGTTGCGTCGATCTCGCTGATCTTTCTCAAAAGGAGGGACGAAAAGGATCGCGGCGTAGGACGATTATTGTCCGACAATTTTCTAGAGGTTTGGGGTATATTCTGTCAACAGGGATTGTCAGGTGGTATTAATCGATATTTCAACATTTTTCTTTTTCGATCCTTCCTTTTTTCTATCTCAACGATTATATTCACGGGAAAGTATACGTTCGATTTAGATATTCCCGATAGACTCTCGTTAAGGATCGCGTATATCTCCATATTCCTTTTGGGTGTCATCTTATCGGCCGCATATTCGGCATCTTTGACGAGCTTTTTAACCGCCGGTATAAGCATCTTACCCTTTGATTCATTAGAGAGCTTCGTCGAAGACGGTACTTATAAACTTTCCGTTCTTCGTGGCACGGCTGAATACGACATATTCGCGGTGAGTATGACACTTAAGATTAACGTTGTTCCAACGAATGATAATATTTTTTTTTTTTTTTTTGTAGAATTCGGATAGTCAGCTTGAAAAGAAAATGATGATGTTGATGTTGGACGAGGATAAATTGCCTCTCTCTATAGCCGAAGGATTTGTTAATGTACGATGAAGTATAATGAATAAATAAGGAATAATTTATTTAAATATTTATATATATATATATACATATATGTAGACATGGTTTGATTAATAATATTACTTTCGTAAATTATAGATTTGTAATAATCATAAACTCGCAATCTACACGTCGGTTATAGTGAAGGATTCTGTAATTACTGTACCGCCATGTAAAATTGTTTCGATTGATACGGGACGTTTAAATGCGGCCGGCATCGTTCTGTCCAAGCATAATCCATTCACAAAGGTCATCAATTTTCAGTGAGTAAACTATTCTGTTAATAACGTTAATATCAATTTTGATTCAATTTAGAATAGCAATGGTTGTTACAGTTTGAAGAAATTTCTCAACATAGGAATGAATAATCGTATAAGAGATATGCTATATAAAGATAAATCCAATAATACGATCGAACATCAACCGGTTAAAATAATAAGCGTAATGTCACTTATTCTTTACGTTTTGATCGGTGTCACTTTAAGTATTTGCATTTTGATCGTAGAGAGATGTATTTTTGTTAGCGAAAGGGAGATGACGTCGATGGTACACCATCGATTTGCATCCGGTCGATTGAATCGTCGACATTTTTCTGATGTAAAATGAAAGTAATCGCGATGAGAAATTTTTTTTCATCAGAAATTAAAGCTCGCGAATCATTATCGATCACTCTAATATTCGTTCTCAATGAATTCCCATATATTGTCCTTGTTATTTCCCAATTGAATAGAAATATCCTAAGCTTTTGCATTATTAAGCACTTCTTTTAAATTAAAATAAAATATCTTCATTATATCAATAGTCCTAGCATTCGTATAACGCTTTCTTCTTTTCATAAAACCAATTGCATAAAGCGTGCGAGCGTTTGAATTCTTTCGAAATATTTCGATTTATCGCCTTTGCGAAAATTGTAACTTTTATTAGTAAGAAAAAAAAAAAAAACAAAAAGGAAAAACGAATCGATTAAAAAAGAATCGTTCGTTTTCTATAAACTTTAGTTATCACTGAGCGTACGTTATTACACATGGTTTTTGATGTCGCATTTGCAACGATTGATCGACGTAAATCGAACGTCCCTTTGAACAATATTATTGCGTATTAATTGTATCGATTGATTAATGTATTTACTAATTAAATTGATACGAAAGTTATTTTATCGTCGAATTTCTTTACTTTACCGAACATCTTCTCAATCGATTCGAATTATTTTCAATTGTAAATTAGCTTTAGCGCAGGAAGAATAAATGATATGTAGCGTGGAATAGTCGGAAGTCATTTTGTCGATCCCTTATCTCGTTTATATCGATCGAAATGATTATTAAATTGTTTCGATGAAATTGCGAAACTCGAGGTAGCGGAAGTTGTTTTTAAAATATTAATCTTTTGAACTCTTTGTAAAACGGTTAACGATGTCTATGTATATACGTGAATGTGGACAGAAAAAAATAAATATGTATACACACTCATGTCGATTAAGAATAGGAGTAGAAGAAAGAGAAATATTAAAACGTATTTCATTAACCGATTGATGTTGCACCAGTGCCAGCAAACATACAATTATTTTCTTCTCTCACACACACACACACACACACACACACACGTACACGTTACGTCAAATATGTCAAATGCATTTATATTCGCGCGACAAGCGCATTGTACCAAGAAGTTGTGCAATTTAGTCTTTTGCGAATCTTCTTACGACGCGACTCGGAAATATATTTCAAGCTAATATAAAACGATTAGAGAAAATTTGATCGAGACGTCCGTATAGCAGTACGTATCGCGAAAGGATGAGGCACGTTGCGGGATTTATGGTTCTACTCGTTCTATTTATTCTACCGAAAATCGGAAGCTCGTACGAAAAATTATTAAACCGGGACGAGCACGTTCATTTAATGATCGACATTTGCAAATTTTTCGGAGCGAAATCCATAATTTTCACGTACTCGAGATTAATTAAAGGTAAGGAAAAGAAAAAAAAATATATATATATATATATTAATATGTATCATTTTCTTCGATTCATTTTTATCACCTAGAGTAGTTTATTTTTCGTCAGAAATAGAAATGACAACGATGATGTTCAAATGGACGCGTGCACTGTCTCGGGAAGGTATAACCACAACGAAATTTTACTTCTCGGATTTGGACAAATCGTCGTATTACGTAAACCGAATCGTACGACCACATTACATCGTTCTAATATCTGATCACAACGATATCAACGAGTTCTCCATGGCGACCAGTACCTTCGACATGTCCTTCCCCGTGTGGCTAGTATTATTCACTTACGATGGACATCATCCGGATTATTGTCACAATCCACCGGGTAACGTGTTTCATTTGAGATTCGATTCGGAACTTTTGGTACGCTGCGGTACGGAAACTGTCATACGAGAATGGTATTCGATCAACACGAATCGCACCGAGATCGACGATTTCGCAATCTGGAGTTCGAAGAGAGGTGTCACCGAACTCGTTTCAGGTTTTATTTACGATAGAAGATATAATTTACAGGGTTTGACAATGAGAGCCGTTTTAGTCAAGGTAAAATATACTCTTTTTTTTTTTTTTTCTTTTCGATCTACATACACGTACGATCTTGATTCGTCGCTCGAAATGAATCGTCACATTGTCAAACTTCGTTTTTCTTCGATAGTCGTCGCCGACGATCTACTTAAACGAGGCTGGCAAATTGGACGGGGTATTGGGTAGAATGTGGAGAGAAGTTTCTCTAACTTTGAATATTAGTTTTAAATTCGTCGCGGAGGTAGAAACTTACGGGAGATGGGATCCAATAAGAAACAATTGGACCGGTGCAATCGGCGAATTATATTTTGGACGTGCCGACATTGGCCTGTCGGAATTTGCTGTGACAAATACAAGATTGAACGTCGTTGACTTCACCTTCCCACTTTTCGTATCTCATCTCTGTCTTTACATACAAGAACCAAAGATATTCGCGATCAAATGGTCATCGTATTTTCAAGTACGACGACGTTCGGATCGAATCGTATTTACTATTAATCTTTATTTTTTACGCACGTAAAAAACCAACTAGCACGATTTCCTTTCGACAGACTTTCTCCCGATCGATTTGGATCGCCGTATTGGGATTATTGATCGTTGCGTCGATCTCGCTGATCTTTCTCAAAAGGAGGGACGAAAAGGATCGCGGCGTAGGACGATTATTTTCCGACAATTTTCTAGAGGTTTGGGGTATATTCTGTCAACAGGGATTGTCAGGTGATATTAGTCGATATTTCAACGTTTTTCTTTTTCCGATCCATCCTTTTTTCTATCTCGACGATTATATTCACGGGAAAGTATACGTTCGATTTAGATATTCCCGATAGACTCTCGTTAAGGATCGCGTACCTCTCCATATTCCTTTTGGGGGTCCTCTTATCTGCCGCGTATTCGGCATCCTTGACGAGCTTTTTAACCACCGGTATCAGCATCTTACCTTTTCGTTCATTGGAGGGCTTCGTCGAAGACGGTACTTACAAATTTTCCGTTTTTCGCGATTCGTCCGACTACGAAACGTTCGCTGTGAGTATCATATTTACCCTTAACGTTGTTCCTACGTATGAGAATATTTTTTTGGCAGAATTCGGATGGTCCGCTTGAAAAGGAGATAATGAAGTTGATGTTGGACGAGGAAAAATTGCCTCTCACTATAACCGAAGGATTTATGAACGTACGATGAACTATAATAAATAAAAATGAAATTGTTTATATACGTACACACACACACACACACATATATATATATGGTTTCGTTAATAATACTCGTTTTTAAATTATAGTTATGTAAAAATCCTAAACTAGCGCTCTACACGTCGAATCTAATGAAAAATATTTTAACTCGTAATATGCCATGCAAAATTATCCCTATCGAGACGGGACGTGTAAACGTAATTGCTATGGTCTTGTCTAAGCACAATCCATTTACCAACGTCATTAATACTCAGTAAGTAAACGATTATCTGACAATGTTAATATTCGATCGACTTACGTTAAAATCGCAAACATTTATTTCAGCATAAAGAAATTTATCAACAGTGGAATGAACAATCTTATTAGGGACAAGTTATTCGAAAAGAAATCCAATAATTCGATCAAGCATCAACCGGTTTATATAATCAGCGTAATATCACTTATTTTCTACGTCCTAATCGGTATCATTTTAAGTATTTTTATTTTGATCGTAGAGAGATGTATCTTTGCACGTAAAAGCGTAAAGACAAAGTCTATCGTACAACGATTGCGTCCGATCGATTGATTCGTTCGATATTTTTCCCATGTAAAAAGGAATGTAATCGCATTGAGAGATATCGCGATGGAATTATTTTTTTTTTTTTTTTAATCAGAAATTATTATCGATCGCGTCGATATTCGTTATCGATGAATTTTCACACGTTATCCTTGTTATTTTCCCAATGGAATAGAAATACGATTAAGGTGTATAGAAGTTATTTGCATTATTTAGGACCGTTTCGAATTAACGATGAAATTTTTCTTTTTTTTTTTTTTTTTCTGAAATTATATTAATGGTTCGTACGTACGTCCGCATAAAACATTTTCTTTATAAAACTAATGCGAGCGCTTTAAATATTTTTATTTCTTTCGAAAATCGAACATCTCGATTTTTTTCTCGCGTTTTACGGAAATCACAACGATCAGTAGTCGAAACGAACGAAAGAAATTATATTTTTGCCTTTCTTTTCTTTTCTTTATTATTATTTTTTTTTTCTTTTTAATGCATGACTCGTGACCAATCGGTGTAATTTACTCGCGTTTTCTCATTTTTTTTTTTTTAAATAAACATATTGTCCTATTTAGAGCAAGAGATATTTCGATATCAGCAGTATGTTAAATATTCTATGATAGTAATCATAATGTATCATCACGCACGTATATTTCTATATACACACACACACACATATATATATTTATTATAAAACGAAATTGTTTAAGAAGTATTGAATTTTTCCTATGTCAAATTTGCAATGGAGAATCGACAATGTAATAAAAATTCGTTTTAAACTATATACCTTTGAATAAACAACATCCCTTTCTTCATATCCGTTCATAGATCCTTAACGAAATAAACATAAAACATATCGCGTCTACGTAATGTTATTATCAAAATTCTTACACTTTATCGTACGTCTTCTTAATCGACCATAATAATTTTTCCATTATAAGCTCGCGCTCGTGGATAAGGATATAACGTGTGATATAAGCAAATCATATTGTCAAGTGGTCACCTCGTTTATATCGATCAGTATAGCTATTAAATTATTTCCCATGGAAGTGCAACGTAGTCCTTAAAACATTACATTTTACAATCTAACGTGTTTACCGTTGTGTGCGTGTAAACGTGTTTGTATGTATATACATGAATGCAGAATATATGTATAGATATACACATCGACGAAAGAATATGGAAGGAAAAGAGAAATTAAAATGAATTTCATTAGCCGATGGATGTTGCTCCAATAATAGCACGCATAAAATTATTTTCTTCGAAAGTATATAAACCCATACTTACACACACACACACACACACACACATACACACGCATACATTACGTCATATAAAACGCGATATATCAAGTGGGAACGTGTCACTACTATTTAATTGGAAAATTTAGTCCCCTGCGATATTCTATCGTCGTCAGGTGTTAAAATATTTTTTATCACTTAAGAGTTTACTTAATACGTAGGATACGTAAAATTCTTTATGTTCGGAAGAAAAATGAAGATACTCGTTTTATTTTTTCTTCTTCCAAGGATCGCAAATCCTTACGAATTTTCTTCGATCGGCGACGAACACGTTAACCTTATCGTCGACGTTTGCAAATTATATCGAACTAAGTCGATTATATTCTTATACGGCAGTTCGACGAAAGGTACGACGATAAAATTAAATTGCGATTAAACTCGATTACATTCCTTCGCGTCTGGGCTGCGTCTGTATTCATTTTATTTTATTTTATTTTATTTTTCCCCTCTTTCCTTCAGAAATGGAAATGAAAACGACGATGGTCAAATGGACTCGCGTACTCTCGCGAGACGGTATCACAACGACGAGCTTTTACTTTTCGGAAATGGAAAAATCGTCGTATCACGTTAATCGAATGGTACGGCCTAATTACATAGCAATTATATCAAACGAAAATGACGTTAAACAGTTCTCCATTGGGACGAGTAAAATCGACATGTCCTATGCTACGTGGCTTATTATATTCGTACCTTACGAGGGAAACAATAATCACGATTATTGTCACGGTCCGCCGGGTAACATATTTCATTTGAGATTCGACACGGAAATGTTGGTACGTTGCTATACCGAAAATATTCTAAGGGAGTGGTACTCGATCGACGTTGATACGAATCGTACGGAGATCGATGATTTTGCAACGTGGACAATCGAGGATGGAATAAAGAAAATTTCGTCGGATTCACTTTACGAGAGAAGGAACGATTTAAAGGGTTACCTAATGAGAGCCGTTTTAGTCAAGGTAAAAGTGGGGTTTTGATTTTATTATTTTTTTGTTTATTTGTTTTATCCCGATTCAATTTTCTTTTTTATTCTTCCTCTTTAAGTCATCACCGACGGTCTACGTAAACGAGGATGGGAAATTGGACGGTGTATTGGGTAGAATGTTGAGAGAACTTCCGGTGACCTTGAATTTTAGTTACAAAATTGTCTCGGAGGTAGAAACTTACGGAATATGGGACTCGATAAGAAAAACATGGACCGGTGCGATCGGCGAAATATATTCTGGACGCGCCGACATATGTTTTACGACATTTACGATGACGGATGCGAGATCTAACATCGTCGACTTCACGTTTCCCTTAATCAACTCGAAATTCTTTCTCTACGTTAGGGAATCGGAAACATTCGCGATCAAATGGTCATCGTATTTTCAAGTACGACGACGTTCGGATCGAATCGTATTTACTATTAATCTTTATTTTTTACGCACGTAAAAAACCAACTCGCACGATTTCCTTTCGACAGACTTTCTCCCGATCGATTTGGATCGCCGTATCGGGGTTATTGATCGTTGCGTCGATCTCACTGATCTTTCTCAAAAGGAGGGACGAAAAGGATCGCGGCGTAGGACGATTATTGTCCGACAATTTTCTAGAGGTTTGGGGTATATTCTGTCAACAGGGATTGTCAGGTGATATTAGTCGATATTTCAACGTTTTTCTTTTTCCGATCCATCCTTTTTTCTATCTCGACGATTATATTCACGGGAAAGTATACGTTCGATTTAGATATTCCCGATAGACTCTCGTTAAGGATCGCGTATCTCTCCATATTCCTTTTGGGTGTCCTCTTATCGGCCGCGTATTCGGCATCTTTGACGAGCTTTTTAACGACCGGTATCCACAAAATACCCTTTCGTTCATTGGAGGGCTTCGTCGAAGACGGTACTTACAAACTTGCCGTTCTTCGCGGTACGGCTGAATATGATATGTTTGTAGTGAGTATACTTCTCCAATCGTTTTTGTTTCTATGAATGAGAATATTTGTTTGTAGCGCTCTGATAATCCGCTCGATAAGAAGATGATGAAGTTGATGTTGGACGAGGAAAAATTGTCGATAAGTGTACTTGAGGGATTTAAAAAGGTAGGATGAATTTATGTTAATAAAAAAAAAAAAAAAAAAGAAAAAAATTTTCCTATAGTTCGACTTATTATTAATTTTTTTTTCTCTCTCTCTCTCTCTTGCTCTCTTATTATTTCATTATTGACATCACGGATCTTTTAAATTTCTTTTTTCGATCAATTATCGATTTATCAGAGTTTTCTTATCAGGGATTTGCGACAATCCGTTTTGATATTACAGATTTGTGACAATCCTAAATTGGCCCTGTACTTGGGCAACGTATTAAGGGATTCTGTATACGTTCATATACCGTGTGGCATCGTTGGCGTTGATACTGGACGTGTAGATAAAAATGCAATGGTATTATCGAAGAAGAATCCGTTCACCGGTGTAATCAATTTTCAGTAAGTAATAAACGATCTGTACGTCCTATAACCAGTTTCATATTCCATTATCTCGTACGTTCTCGATAATTACATTCTAATTCCAGTTTATTGAAATTCATCAATAGAGGTATGAACAATCGTATGAAAAACACGACGTCCGAAAAGAAATCCAGTGATATCGTCGAGTGTCAATCGATAGGGATTAAGAACGTAATGTCACTTATTTTCTTCATATCGATTGGCATCTTATCGAGTATATTTATTCTGATCATAGAAAAGTATTTTTATCTTTCGTAAAAGAAAAGAAAAAAGGAACATCTCCGTTGTATTTTATAATGTAATAAGTTTCAAATGATTTACAGGTAAAAGAAGTCTCTAATCGCGTATTTGTTCGCTCGTAAGTTATTATCAAACACAATTCTAATATATATATATATATTTATGTTCTCGAAGAATATTGATGTTATTATTGTTATTATTCTATTGAAATATAGAATAACAGGCGCATTGATATTTAAGCTTTTGCATTATTCAGCAAGGTTTTAAATTACGATAGAATTTCTTCTCCACGGCATTTATACGTCCGATCGCACGTTATGTTTTTTTTTTTTTTTCATTTCTTCTCCTTTCCTTCCTTTTTTTCTTTTTCTTTTTTTTTCTTTTTTTACACTCGTCGAATGCACGTGCAAAACATTTTAATTCGTTTCGAACCATATCAATCTTATTCCCTCGTTAGACGTGCCACGGTGCAGCGTGGAAATGAACAAAAAAAGGGACAAAAAGAGAAAGAAAGAAAAAAAAAAAAAAATAGAGAAGAAGGAAGAGGAAAAATTGCAATCGTCATTTTTTATCTACGACGTCGCGATCGCGCGATATAATTTAATCGCTTTTCCTCGAGTTCATTCGATAAACATATTTTTTTTTTGTTCCCTCCCCTATCTAGAACAATGTCGACGTTACAGATGGCCGAAGGCGTGTCGAATTTCCCATGATTAAATATTAATCTTGTATCAAAGGGTTGTACGTACGCAAAATTTATGACAATTCAGATGTATTTTCTACCCCTGTTTTTTTTTTTTTTTTTTTTTTTTTTCGAAAGGTCAAACGTATCGGACAACGATTCGAAACAATCTCGATCGAAATAATTTATTAACAGAGTATTTCTCCCCGTTCCCCCCTTACCCATTTAATACCATAGACTTATAACCCGAACATTCGAACCAGTCTACCCACTTTAATCCACACCACCGTGACGTTTTATTTGCTACCTCGTACAACACGTAGAATCGTCGAACTCTGTGAAGTTTGTTTTTTTTTTTTTTTTACGTACCATGTCAAAATCGTTTCTCGTTACGTTCACATATTTACTATTGATAGTGTCGCGTGCCTTTTGCCTTCTAAATACCGTGAATGAACATTCGACCGATGATGGATTTCTCACTGAGAGTTATGTCTCTTACATAATAGACGTATGTCGTTTTTATAAGACATCCTCGGTAATTCTATTGTACACGGCCGCTCGTATCGGAGGTAAAGTTCAATCGAATAATTTTTATTTTACTATCATCGATCTTTCTCTTTTTTCTTCATCATCATCATCATCATCATCATCATCATTATTGTTATTATTATAAGATTTATCGTTATTTTCGTTCGATAGATTTAAGATTCAGTACGATCGTACACAACTGGGCGCGTTCATTTTCGCGCGAGAGCATACCGTTTATCGGATTACACGTATCGAATATCTCGAGAACCTCTACGTATCGATACAAAGTCACGAGACCGTTGTACGTCGTCGTATTGTTCGACGATCAATCGGTTGAAGAATTTTCTAATGTCTCACGTATATTCAACATGTCCTATCCCGCCTGGTACGTAATATTCTTGCCTGGAAATTATCGTCGGGATTATTGTCAGGATAGGACGAGAAATTTATTCAACTTACGTTTCAACACCGAAATGTTGGTTACGTGTCACAGTGAAACTGTCACGAGAGAATGGTACTCGTTATGGGAAAATAGTACCGAGACGTTAGATCTGGCTATATCGAAACCAGACGGTGCGTTCAATTTTTTAACGAATTTGTCGTTGAACTATAGAAGAAGGAACATGAACGGATTGACTCTCAAGACCGTTGTCGTTAAGGTGAGATAAACTTTGGACGATGATCGCTGTTCCGACAGCCGTGAAAATTGGGTTGCAGCTATCAGGGGCTTTGCCGATTCGTTGCGTTTATAGATAAATCTTTTCTTTTTTTTTTTTTTTTTTCTTCCAACGATCTATACGTCACTCCTTCAAACGATTTAAGCCGTATAACGTTAAATTGTCTATATATTTATACAAATTTAATTTTTCTATTTTTTAATATTGTTACAAATACAGGATAGCCCGTACATCGAAGTAGAGAAGAATGGAACCTTGACCGGATTGTTCGGGGACGTTTTAACCGAGCTCAGTAAAACGGCCAATTTTACATTGGACATCGTTAAATTCGAGGACGAGTACGGTAGATGGGACGAAGAGAAAAATATTTGGACAGGCGCGGTCGGCGAGATAGCGGCCGGTCGTGCCGATATTTCGATATCGGAATTCTCATTGACAGGTAGCAGGCTCAACGTGGTCGATTACGTAGCACCGATCATAATCAGTCCAATGCATTTTTATATAAAGGATCCGTTACTTTATGGTACCAAATGGACCGGTTATTTAAAAGCAAGTATAAGTTTTATATTAATTAGGTAAATGGAATTGTCGAAGAACAATAAAAAGAAATATGTATATGTATATATATATTCGATTAAAAATGTAATTATTAATGTTTAAGAAAAAAAAAAAAAAAACTGATAATATTCTTCAAGGTATTCGATTTGAGGATTTGGATATTCATTATTGTAATAATATCGACTGCACCGTCGCTCGTGAGTATTTTGAAAATGAACGACAATCCGGAACGTGGAACCCATCGGATCGTATCAATGATATTAGAAAATTATCTACAATTTTGGGGTATCTTTTGTCAACAGGGTCTCGCTGGTAACGTTCATTGGGCAATTAGAAAAAAATATAAAAATTATGTCACGTTCTGATTAGTCATTAGACTACGCGTAAACAATCGTCGTGTGAATCACGGCTGTCGCTTTGGTTTCTTTTTTTCTTTTTCCTTGATTTTTTTCTTTTCCTCTCCGTCCCCGTCCCCCCTTTCTTTTTTTCTATCCATTCTTCTAGCGTTTGTGAAAGGGGATGAAACGAAAAAGATCGCGCGAATTTTCGGACGTTCGAGATTTTTAATTTCTTTCTTTATTTCTTTTTTTCTTTTTAATTCGCGACATTTATAAAAAAAAAAAAAAAAATAAATCGATTGAAAAGGATTAAAAAATTATTACGCGTTCTTATTTCTTAATTTCTAAATAACGTTATCGTCGGTGACGTTCGATCGATAAATCAAATCGAATCTGGTATCGAATTAATTAATTAATTAATCCCGTCGCCGATTGAGAATAGCGAGATAAGAAAGTACAAAAAAGGATTTTTTTTTACGAACGAGGGAATGATTTCGAGGGCAAATTTTGTTTTATATCTTTCTTTCTTTTTTTTGTTTTTTATTATTATTATTTAATTTTTTTTTCTGTATTCTTTCTTCTTTCTAGCATTTCCTTATAGACTTTCGTTAAGATTGGCATACTTTTCGACCTTTCTTTCGGCCTTCATCGTGTCCGCCGCTTATTCCGGTACGCTGGTATCGTTTTTAACGAACAACGTACGTATTTTACCATTTCGTTCGCTCAAGGAACTCGTCGATGATGGTAGTTATCGGGTCGTTGTTTACAAAGGTGGTGCCGATTACGATATGTTCGCGGTAAGTAGACGATCGAGAAACTAAATTTTAATCGTTCGTAGAGAAGATTCGATCGCGTTTACGTTAATTATATTCAATTTTATAGTACGGCAACGATCAGTTGTCGAAAGGGATGATGAAGATTATGAGAAAGGTCGAGAAATTACCGACCACAGCTTTGGAAGGGATTTCGCAGGTAGGATTTAGGTTCGCCATAAAGTTCGATTAAATTGAATCTCTAAGAAAAATAATTGAATTAAATTAAATAAAAAAAAAAAAAGAAAGGAATTATTTGATCGACCGTAAAACACCGATAAACTTGTTTCTCTTTCGAAATCCTTTTTCGTAAAGATCGATGAACGTTCTCACGTCTCGATCATCCTACGATAAATAAATCGTAAACGTACAAAACTCTAATCCGCGTTAATTACGACGAATATTCATTTAAAAATTTTCACATCGATATGTCGTCGTCGTCGTGAAAAAAATCTTTGCTTTGCTTTGCTTTTTTTTTTTTTCTCATACGAATCGCCAATCCAACATTCTAGGTTTGCAACGAACGTAGGGTCACGTTTTTTACTAGCGTCGACATACAATTGTCGTTGCATAATCATTCATTGTGCAACATTGTCAGTATAAACAGCGGACAAATAATTACGCTGGCAATGATACTGACGAAAAACAGTCCGTTTACCGACTTGATTAATCATCAGTGAGTAATAGAAATTTTTTTTAATCCAAAGTATCGTCGTCTTACGAATATAACGAGGATTTTAATTTTTTTTTTCTTTTTTTTTTTATACGAAACATGTATCTTTGTTTGTTTGTTTTCTATCGTTATCATTATTATCGTTTATATAAGTATTTTTTATTTAACAGTATGAATCGGCTTTTTTACAACGGTGTCATCGATCGTCTCAAAACTAAAAACACGAAGATGATGAAGTACGACGGGTCAACGTACGAGAGCGTATCCTATCGATCCATTCATCCCGTTATCGATCTTTTGAAGATCGGTCTTGCGATAAGTATTTGTATATTAATCATAGAGTTATTGTTTCAAAGGATATATCTTTTTTTTAACGAAAGAAGACGCGTTCGTATTAACGAAAGGAACGATCAAAATTTGAGAGGATCGAATCGATTGGATTGTCGTAAGGAGAATTTTATTTTGTGATTTTTTTTTGTGAAATGTTTTTTTTTTTTTCAAAATTGATATTTCAAACGTAAAATTTATATATTAAATTAAATCGACAATTAAATAGATGTCTATTTTGTTTTATTGAGTTATTTTTGTTTTTAATAAAAAAAAAAAAAAAAATATTATACGCACGGTGTTATCCACTTGGATGTAAAATATTAAAATATTAAATTTTTCATTTTCAATGAAAAAAAAAAGAAAACAAAGAAAAAAAAGAGGAAAAATATTATTATTTATTTGTCATATGAACTACGAAAAATTCCGACATTTAATTTATTCGCCAAATCAATTCAATTAAGATGAAAATATGTGTTTTAAATAACGTTTCACACTCACTACAAGTTGATAATCAATCGAGTGTTATTCGTCGATATATATATACATATATACTCGTACTTACAATATGGATGACATACACCTAATGTTTATGATTAAAGTCGATAGGAAAATGAGAGAAATGTGTTTACTTCGCAACGATTTTCTTTTTTCTTTTTTTTTTTTTTTTTATTTTTAATCTAAATACATATAATCTTTTCAAAGGGAAAATCTAAAGTGACGCGAATGTATGTCATTAGAACATCAAGGATAAAAAAAAAGTTCTCAATATACCGGGTGAGCCGATGGAACTATTGTCGAATAAACTGGATCATTATTTCGTCTCTTTTTACATTGGAAATAATTTTAATGATTAAACCTTTCGACGTTACAAAAATTTTCCTTCATATATATGTGTGTGTGTTTATTTATATATATTTCTTTCTTTATGTAATACGCGTGCTTTATCGGAAACAATTTTTTTTTTCGAAGAAATACACGTACATATACATATATATATATACATATATGAATTGTATCGCACGAATACGTGACAATGGTTATTCGATCATCCAGTATATAACGTATAAATGTAATGTGAAATACATGAAATACATTTACCTTCAAAATTCCCTCGTAAAAGGGAAAGAGTTATATTATTCTTATCGCTCGCAATCATCTAATGGAATATTAGTACGCTTGCGCATGCAATTTGTAAATTGAACCACATTTTCTATATGATCGACGTTGTAATAGGGATGGATGTCAATTGAAAAAAAAAGTAAAACAAAAAAAAAAAAAAAGAAGAAGAAGAAGACCCGACTTCTCGCTCTCCTTCCTTTTCGTTCATTTTCCACGATCCTCCCCTTTCGACGATCTCGCAATTTAACATTTATTTCTTTTCTCTCTCTTTTTATTCGATCGACTCCTAATTATTATCAACGAGGATTTTATTTTTTTTCTCCATTTTTTCTCTCTCTCTCTTTTTTTTTCTTATTATCATTTTACTTTTTTTTTTTCTCTTTTCTTTTTGATAAATGCAAGCAATAAACGGCAGCGGTACGTTGATAAAATGTTTTAAGATCTAATCGAATTTTATTTGAGTGCATCCGAGTCTGTATGCCGGGGATACTATATTGCATCGAAGGTAAAAATTGTTTAGACTCGTCGTTCGAAACTTAGTCGTACGTTGTTCGTTCTTGCTCATTCCTGAACACACGTTTCGTATGAACAATTATGAATATCTTTCGCCGGATAATAAACAGTAATATTTACGATTGTTAGTCGAACCGATTCGATATCAACTGATCGAGAGGATTTGATCGACGATCGTACGTCGTATCGTTTAATTTTTCAACGAACAAATTCGCGAGGATCCGACAAAATTTCGATTTCTTTTTTATTTTCTTTTTCCTTCTTTTTTTTATGTTTTTTACCCTCCGTGCACGTTTCCATCGCGAATGATAATTAATGATTATTAAGGGAGAGAACAATGTCATCATTGCTGAGGTATCTCCTTGTGATCGCGCTCGTGATCGATTGTACGAGGAGAGGAGACAGTTTCGATAACGATACGAAATATATATCGCAGATAATCGATATCTCCAAATTTTACAAAACCTATAGCGTTTTTATACTCCACGCGAGTACGTCGAAAGGTACGTATGTATTATATCGATCGAATATTATCCGATAAGAGAACGAACGATTAAATAGCATCGTATTAATCCCATCCGTACGATTAGAAATTATCCTAAAAACAAATATACGTATCTGCGAGGTGTATGGATCTCAATGATCTTTAGAAAAATAATGAATTTTATTGAATCATTATTTTCGACGATCGCGAGATGGTTCGTGAAATTATTTGATAATAGGACGATTTAAACGTTAGAGAGAGAGAAAGACAGAGAGAGATCATTGAATTATCATAAAAAAAAGAGGATGAATCGAACGAAACTTAATGAAAAACGATGAAACTTGTTAACTTCGTTCACTACGTTAATCACGTTACGCGCACGAGACATTTTTTGACGATCGTTTCCTTAAAGAAATTATTACACGTTAAGGATAAAATAATTTTTAAATTATTTTCAAATCGTTCGTACGATTTAATTATATATCGTATTATCGATTTGCAGATATGGAATTTACCGGTACGATTCATCGTTGGATATGCGAGCTATCCCGTAACGGATTTATGTCGGTCGGAATAGAAATATCTAATATACGTGATACGACCTATTACGAGAATCGAATAATACGACCGCTATTCGTGGTATTCCTTACGGACGAGGAATCGATAAAAATGTTTTCGAATAATACCAATAATATCGACATGTCGTTTGCATACTGGTACGTCATATTTTTGCCCGGATACGATCGGAACGATTATTGTCCAATGCCAAAGGGTAATCCTTTCAATCTTCACTTCAACACCGAGATGCTGGTATCTTGTCCTAAGGACAGTATAATGCGGGAGTGGTATTCGCTGCGGGCTAATCAAACCAAGGTATTCGAATTGGCCAAATGGGAGCACGATGATAGATTTACGCTATTAACCGAGCTAAGTTTATACGAGAGGAGAAACAGCTTGGAGGGATTGGTTCTACCGGCTGTTTTTGTTATGGTAAAGTAAAATGTTAAGTCATCGTAAAAGAGAAAAGAAAAAAATTACACGCACACACACACACACACACACATATATATATATATATATATATATATATTATATTATTAAATTGAATCTTATTTATTTTAATAAATCTAATGAACATTATATAATATAGTTAAAGCGATTAATTATTATTATAAATTGAAGTATGTCTTTCTTTCTTTTTTTATTGTTTTATTCTTTTTTTATTCGAATATTATATATATATATATATAAAATTATATTATAAAATCGAATATTATATATTTTAATAATATAATACGTATTAATATAATTAAATCAAATATAATTATTATAATATTTATTAATAATTATATAATAATATTTATATTTATTAATTATTTATTATATTTATTAATAATTATATAATTATATAATAATTATATAATAATTATTAATAAATATTAAATTAAAAATATATATATATATAATAATTATTATATTTAAATCAAATATTATTATTTATTATATATTTTATTTCAGTAATATAACAAATGTTGTGTGATAAAATCAAACATTATTTATTTTAATATATATATATATATTAATCATTATATAATATAGTTAAAGTGATTCATTATTATAAATGGAAGATAATGTCCTTTCTATCTTTCTTTCTTTTTGTTTCTCTCTCTCTCTCTCTCTCTCTCTCTTTTTTATTTTATTCTGTTTTTTTTTTTTTTTATTCCTGTATGCACTTCAGAACAATCCTTTCATCGGTATAGACGGCGACGGTAATTTGTCTGGTTCCTGTGGTGAAATATTAATCGAGCTAAGCAGACTGATCAATTTTTCACTCGCAATCGTCAGTAATACTGTGTCGAATGGCAGAAGGAACGCCACGTTGAACACGTGGAACGGTGCTGTCGGCGAACTGATGGCAAATCGTGCACAAATTTCAATGTCTTACGTGTCTATGAGCAGTCCAAGACTCGACGTCGTCGATTTTACTATACCATTCATTCTATCGTCATTCTCGATGTACATCAAGGAACCGGACGTTTTGAGCATTGAGTGGTCCAATTATTTTCGCGTAAGTATATCGTCGTTTATTATATATTCTTAAACCAATCTCATAATATAATAATAATAACAATAATAATAATAACAATGTTTGTCATTTTACATCGACTCGTGTTTCCTTCTTTGTTCGTCCGTTCGTTTTTTATTTTCTATTTTTTATTTTTATTTATTCTAGGCATTCAATTACAAACTTTGGATCGCCTTAATAGTATTAATTTCCACGACGCCGATTTTATTGATTTTTATAAAAATTACAACGAATGAACGCGACTACGCGTCAATCATATCGGATTCTTACTTGCAAATATGGGGAATATTTTGTCAACAGGGACTCGTTGGTAAATTAATAGTTGTAATATTTATATACAGGGTGTTTCGGCTAAATGAGGCCGCCTGTAACATACAATAACATTATACTATTATATATATATACAAACTATTCATATTACGTATATGCTATTCATAACGTATCTCTTTTTAAATCATTCAAAGTATGCCGTAAAAGTTTGTCGCATCATAAAAAACAGAGAATATATTTAGGCGGCTTTTTTTTAAACTGAAACACCCTGTATCAATATATGACTTATTAAAATTTAAGAAATGTTCTTTTATCTTTTTCTCCTCTCTTTCTTTCTTTTTTTTTTTCGTCTTATTTTTTTTTTTTTTTTTTTTAGAATTTCCTCAAAGATCATCGCTCAGATTGGCATATATTTCGTTGTTTCTCTTGGCGTTGGTCGTCTCGTCGGCTTATTCGGCCTCGTTGATATCATTCCTGACTAACGTGGTGCATCGTTTGCCGTTCGTTTCATTAGAAGAATTTGTTAAGGACGGTACATACAAATTAATAACGGCCAAGGACAGTTTGGAGTACGACGTATTTGCCGTGAGTTATTTCATTGGAATATCGTATGCAGAGCGTGTTTATCTTGTATTACTATTGAAAAAGAAGAAAAAAAAAAAAAGAATCGTACATTATTTTTTTTTCCATTTTTTTTTTTTTTCGTAATAATTTCATCCGGCACATTTCACTTTAAAGCAATTTAGAAAGCAATTCGCATACATGTTTTTTCTTTACCTCCTCTCTCTCTCTCTCTCTCTCGAATATTTATTGGTTGAATGAAGGGAAAAAGAAAAAAAAATAGTAAGTGATAAGTAAATAGTAAAAACGAGAGCACACCTTCAAATAATATTCCGATTTGTTTAATATATATATATATATATATATATATATATATATATATATATATATATATATATTCGTCAACCGTGAAGGTGTGGAAATTGTTGGAAAGTAATTTTTATAGAATTCGAAGCAACCATTGGCAAAGAAAGTTATGTCATTCATGATCGCAGAGGAACGTTTGCCGCCAACGCCATTGGACGGATTTTTTCAGGTAATTACGATTAGGGATGGTTGGTTTCTTTTGAAAAATTCATAAGAATGGCATACGAATTATCGCGATAATGATTAACATCGAAATGTACGAAATAATTGAATAACACGGACGCACACATATATGTATATATATAAACAGATAATGTATACATTTATATATATATATATATATATATATATATATATATATATATATATTATAAATATAGATAATGTGTATAATAATTTTCAGCTTTGTAACGGGCATAATATAGCGATGTACGTATCGACCGAAGTAAGAAACGTTTTAGATCCTGAAATACCTTGCAATATCGTGCACATTAATCTTGGTCACATAGATAGTGTATCACTGATGTGGTCGAAAAAGAATCAATTTCTCAGTCTGATAAATCATCAGTGAGTGGTAACGTGATACCGTAGAAACTTCGACGACGTGTAATTTTCATGAGACCGCATTTTTTTTTCTTTTTCATTTTATTCTTTTTTTTTTTTATTTTTTTTTTATCTTTTTTTTTTTCCATCACTTCCCCAACAATAATCGTTCCTTAACGTTTACAGTTTGTTCAAGTTCATGACGAACGGCATGATAGCGCAATTGAAGTCGCAGGGCGGTCCGAAGAATAAAAAATTCAAAAAGAAGATAGGCTTAAAAGCCGTACAAGTTTGGAGCATAATACCGATATTATCGTTTCTCGAAATAGGCGTGTTTCTAAGTCTATGCGTGCTTATCGTTGAGAAATTATATTTTGCGCGTGGCAAATGGGTGGTTGTAAAAAACGTATGCAGAAGAAAAAAGCCATTGCGGAAATAATGACGTCTCATTGGTGTCGGTTATGCGTTTTGAGGTTTGCATACGTATACCGTTCATATATTTCAATTTAAATTTACACACACACACACACACACACACAGAGATATATAAATATTTAAATAAATATACGTTCAATAAAGGACCTATTACACGTCGTTCATTAGGCTGTGACGATTATTACAAAAGATCATCTTGTAACGTTACTTAACCCTAGAACCGAACGTTCCTTCCTCTACTACACGCTTATAATAGGAAATACGAGAATCCAAAGGGCAATATTATTTTTTTTTTTTTTTGGAAGGGAGAAAAAGGAAACGAAGGACGTATCCTATATTTACATGTGTCGTTCGCGACGAAAAGAGAGAGAGAGAGAGAGAGAGAGACAGGGAGAGAAAGGCCTACCCAGTAATATTACAAGTTTCAAAAAACACGTGACAAGTTTCACGTATCTCTCATACAATGTTTGTACGGAATACCAAGAAAAGGAGATTAGAATTCCTCTCTCTCTCTCTCTCTCTCTCTCTCTCCTTTTTTCCCTCACGTTTTCTTTTTTTTTCTTCCTACCAACTGTTTTCCATCCCCTATTTTCTCTGCTGCGCGCGCGCGCGCGCGTGTCCAACGCGGCGGTCTCTATTATGCGGTCGACGACGGTCAGGTTAACGTTAACGACGATCGTAATTGTAGCGGCACATGTGAATGGCGTTACAGATGTGATAGTGTTAACCGACGCCACAACCAGACGTTGGAAATAATTCACGGCTTGCTCGTAATTTTCCTGATAGGCGGCCGTTATCATTCAACGCTGATCTCCCGGTTATTTGTACGGAAACGCAACGACGAACGTGAATACACATGGACGGTGAGAAAGCGAGAGAAAGAGAGAGAGAGAGAGAGAAAGCGTATGTGTATATATATATATATATATATATATATATATATATATATATTTATGTGTGTACACATTGTATATACATGTACGATAGCGATGCATAATGTAGAAGGCGTGCGATCAAGGAACAAAACCGTGGTAATACCCTTCAGTAATACCTCGGAGGTAGAGATAGTCGTAAGAAGATAAAATCGAGCGTTGGAAGTACGACAATCGTCTTTCAGTCGATTCAATCACGTGTTCGTAGTATAACCAGGGACCTTGTCCTGACTCTTCCTTCTTATCTTCGTCTTTGCTTTTTCTTTTTTTTTTTTATTTTATTTTATTTTATTTTATTTTTTTTTTTGAGATCTCGTTTCGTTTACGTTCACTTATCTATCCGTTTCTTTATCGTCCATGTTCTCTTCATCTTCCTCTTCCACGTCTCGAAATTCATTCAAAAAATTGTATCCCTTCGAACACGTGAATCGTTAATACGCATAAATTCACGTAACAAGAAAAGGATACGTGATTTGTCGTAAAACGGAATAACGTGTTGTAATAGATAATATAATACGAGTCATGAGACTCCGACGATGTCACCAAGAATTAATCTAGTTTTATTCGTTATTGTAATATCGTTTGGTGATAACGTCGTAATCGGCTTGAACGTGACCACGCAAGATTACCTTTTACTCATTACAAAGGTTTACAACTCTTATGGATCATCCTCCGTGTTTTTCGTGGATAGTGGTCGTACCGATAGTAAGCTTGATTAATATGTACATATATCTTTTTTATTAATATATCCTCTTAACAGTTAACCATTAATATATACATACATACATATATATATATGTTTGTGTGTGTGTGTATATGTATGTATTAATGATAAATAACGTTATTAAATAGATCTGCAGACATCGACGATGTTACACGCTTGGTCTCGCGAAGTTTCTCGCCAAGGAATCCTTTCGATGTGCCTAAGTTTCGCCGAGCTCGACAAAATGAAATATTATCAATTATCGAGACCGTTGCTCGTTATAATTATTACGACCTGGAACAATCTCGAGGAATTTTCTATGGCTACGAAAAAGATCAACGTATCCCTTTACGTGTGGTTCGTATTATTCGTTGAAAAGGCGGACGTAATACGATTGGAAAAATTTTGCAAAGATCCTATCGGCAATATATTCAATTTGAACTTCGATACCGAGATGTTGATACTTTGCTACGACGAGACGGTATTGAAGGAATGGTACATAATTATTATTTCATTTCAAGACATAACGTCACCTAACCTTCTTCTATTTCTATTATTTACTTGGTCGTTGTATTTATTTCCTCATATTTCTTTTTCTTTTCTTACGCGTTTTTGTCGTTTTTCTTTCGTTTTCGTTTTATTACGACTCACGGTCGAGAATTTAATCGTCACGTTTATTTACGTTGAGGTACTCGATACGTGGGAACAGTACGGTCACGTCGAATTTCGCCGTATGGGAACCAGGAAAGGATTTTTCCGTAACAACGAAGGCGGGCCTTTACACGCGAAGGAGCGATCTTTACGGAACTATTTTGCGCGTCGGTTGGGTCAAGGTATTTAATAAAAAATAAAAAAAAATTTAATAAAAAAATTTTAATTAAAAAGAAAAATTATTCAATAATAAAAAATAATATATTTATATATATATATTATAATTTGTATATATATTAATAGTAATTATTTAATAAAAAAAAAAAAAAAGAAAAAAAGAAAATTAACGTTCGTGATAATGAATTAATAACTACAATGGTAATGTCCGATTTATCTTAGGATTCTCCTTTTATCGGTGAGAAGGATAACAAGCTCAATAAGTTATTGGGTAATTTGGTTAACGAATTATCCAAGACGATGAACTTTACGATCGAGATATTAGAGCCCGTAGACGCTTATGGCAGTTGGAACAAGGAGAATGAAACTTGGAACGGGGTTATAGGTCAATTGATATCGAGTGAGGCCGATATAGGCGTTGCCGAATTCACGGTCACGACTAGAAGACTCGAGGCCGTTGATTTCACATTGCCATTTTTACTCTCGCGAAATCGTCTTTACATGATGGAACCGAGCGGTGCATCGATTCAGTGGTCCGCATATTTTAAGGTTTATTATTCTTACAAACAACATATTCTCCTTCACCAATACGTCCAATCGAACGAATGCTCGCTTATATCGTTCGATATTTTTTCTATATGATTATACAGGTACAGATTATACAAGTGTACGTACGTACGTACGTATGTGTGTGCGTGTATATATATTTTTTTTTTGACTATATCACAATCTTCATATTCTCTACGACGATAATTTTCAAAACGATTATTTCCTTGCGTCCAGTCCTATCGTTCGATTTCTTTTTCTTTTTTATTTATTTATTTATTTATTTTTTTTTTTTTTTTGATAATATTATCTGTATAAAAGTTTTTCTCTTTCCAGTCAGTTTTTTTTTTTTTTTTTTTTTTAATTCTGGAACCTGTACGACGATAATACCAAGGGCATGATTTATTCATCAAAAATTTGCAATATAATTCATTCGTTTTACGTTCAATTTATCATTCGACGTATTTCGATTGAATTATATGTACATAAATATATATATATATATTATATGCATCTATTTTTTTTTTTTTTTAGACTTTTAGTTTCGGTATTTGGACGATGTTGATCCTAGTGATAACGACAACTCCAATATTATTGACGGTGATTAAGACGAAAGGTTCCTTCTCCGGTACTCTATTATTCGAAAATTACACTCACGTTTGGGGTATTTATTGTCAACAGGGATTAGCGGGTAAGTATGTTCTCTATCCGTGCGAAAACGTTTAAATAAAACGTTTCTTAAGGTGCAACTTGCGAAGGATTTTTCGTCGTAGTCGTCGTAAATTATTATATACGCTTTCAGAATTTCCAACAGAACCGTCGTTACGTCTTGCTTTCATCTCCATCTTCGTTTCGGCCATAATAGTCTCGGCTGCTTACTCGGCCTCGTTAATTAGCTTCCTGACCGTGACCACGGAGAGTTTACCTTTTTCCAGTCTCGACGATTTCGCCAACTCTCGCTCTTACCACTTGATTGTTTTCGGCAACAGCGCAGATTACGACATGTTCGCGGTAAATTCATATAATTATATTCGCATAATTATTCCCACCACCATCTCCTCCATCTCATTCTGCACGATCGGTGGAGCAATGTTCTTCTTTCATTTTTTTTTTTTTTTTTATATATTTTTACTTTTTCTTTTTCCTTCTATTCTTCGTTGCTCTCGTCGGTTTTTATTTTATCTTAAAAGAAAAGAAAGAAAAAAAAAAAAACAAGGAAACAGATCGTTCCCTCTTTCAATTACATATCAATTCTCGTCAGCTCCAAACATAATACTTCATAATTGTTTTGCAGAATGCGAAGGATGACGTCATTGTTAAAATGATGGAACTGATGAAACCGAAAAAGCAATTGCCAACCAGTTTGCACGATGGATTCGATCAGGTAGATGCATACACGCATTAGAGAATTCGACATATGTTATATCAAATATTTGCCACGGGAACTTGTTCGTTCGTACAGTTCGAAATATTAACGAAAGTATTTACAATTAAACGGAATTTATATTCTTCTTTTTACTTTTTTTTTTTTCTCTCTTTCTTTCTTTCTTTCTTCACGCAGGTATGCCAAGAGAAAGTGGCGTTCTATACGACCGAAGAAATGAAAAAGACTATGAATCTCTATCTACCATGTAAGATTAATTACATTGAAACCGGTAGATCTGATAGTTTGGCAATGACCCTCCCGAAGGATAGTCCCTTCAAGGGCTTAATCAATTTTCAGTAAGTATATCGGAGAAAAGAAAAAATCAAAATTGAAGTGTGATCCTTTTTTTTTTATCGAGATTAACGATTATTGCCATCGATTATCATCGATAATGGATAAATCTCGACTCTTCTTTTTTTTTTCTTTTTTTCTCCCCTCAGCCTGCAAAAGTTCCTAGACAACGGTATAATGAATCGTTTGAGGGGATTGTTCGTCGTACAAGCGAGCCTATCGAAAACGAGTCACAGTGCCGTCAGTTTGTGGGGCGTAGCCCCGATTTTGGCCGTACTCAGTGGCGGCACTTTATTAGGTATCATCGTACTGATGATAGAGAGGACCTATCACAATTATAAGGTCAAAAGGGAACTCAAGGAAGCCAGGTTGAAATTGTTATTAAACGGATTCAACGTTCCGAAGTATCCGAACGTTAAACGTATCGATAAGGATTACATATTGGAAAGGTTGAACAGGGCGCATAAAATCGATGAGTTCAAACCGTCGATTAATTATTTCCCATGATTTCTACACACACACACACTCACACACATATATATATATATTTTGTTTAATTAAATATAAATAATAGATTGGACGTGACAGCCTTGGAAAATGGTTGTAAATCGATCGACGGACACGACCTTTCGATCTATCTCTGTTCTTTTTTTCTTTCTTTTTTACTTAATTTAAATACTTAATCAGGACAACATTGACGTACAACAAATTCATTTCCGACTCGATCGATCGTTCAAATTTTTTTCTTTTTTTTTTTTTTTTTTTTTCATTACATCGTACATTCATTCGAACGTCGTCACGGTAGCCCTTTTGGAACTTCGTATCGTTCCCGTGAAAAAAAATATAATAATAATATTCTCGAAGAGGTAGAAGAAAAGAAAGAAAAGAAAAGAAGAAGAAGAAGAAGAAGAAGAAGAAAAAAAAAGGAAAAGAAACTCAACGAGCTACGTATTTTATTCCATCAAATACGTACACCCGAAGCCGGCCCGTGAAATCGCTTTCACTTTATCCAGTAGCTTTATCGTTTATACCAAGGCAATAATTAATTACAAATACATATAGATTTCCGCGTATAGTTTTCTCTCGTGCTCGAGCATGTATTTAAAAATGAGACGTGTTAACAACAACAACAACAACAACAACAACAACAACGACAACAACGACGAGGACTACTACGCAAATAACTAATGCAAATAACATTCAAATAATAATCATCGTGCACGTTTCAATTCAACGTGAGTCTCGTCATTGGGATTTCGTTCGAATCAATTTCGAAAATCGATCGTTTACCAACGAACGACACGTACTTTACGATTCGTTTCGAGAAAGAGAGACAAAGAGAGAGAGAGAGAGAGAGAGAGAGAGAGAGACACAGAGAGAGAGAGAGAACGAGTAGAGGACTCTCGACAATTTAGATTTTATCATCACCGTACGATAATTACTAGAAAATATGTTCCTTTCTCACGAGGGGAACGAGGGAACGAGGCGAGGAAAAAAAAAATAAATAAAACGAGAGGGGATGGGGTGGGGCGGAAGCATCGTTTCGTTCGAACGAGATTCAGGATTTCATAGATTTTTATTTTATTAACACCTCGTCTACGTCGATATCAATCCGAGACAGTTGTTCTTATTATTTTCTCTCCCGATCATTCGTTTCCCCCTTTGTCTTTCTTTATTTAATATCGTTAATGATTCTTCGTCAACGTTGAAATTAATCAGAACGTTTCGTTGCTTTATTTCTTTTATTTATTTATTTATTTATTTTTTCTTTCGTTTCTTGATCATTTCTTTTTTATTTATTTATATATTTATTTATTTTTTTCATTATCCTATCCACTCGTTATCCATCGGAAAAGGATTTTCTATCCGGGAATAACGCGCTTAAGTGAATACTTTCGTTTAATTTTATAGATTGCTTATCGAAGATACATAATAATAACACGTGGATAATATATAATTATATAAGATTACAAATTATACTTCTGTATTATTATTTAAGTATAGACGATACGCGATGGGATAGGTATATTAGACGGATAGAAGTGAAATCTTAAGAAGAAGAAGAAGAAGAAAAAAAAAGAAAAAAAAGAGAGAGAGAGAGAGAAAAAAAAAAGAAAAACCGTCTTTGACCCGCGACCTTTGGAGAAATTCGCCCACGTGACTTCTTCCCACGCGAGAGATGCATTGAGCCCGTGTATCTAAGGTCTCTGATTTATAATAACAATAATAATAATAATAATAATAATAATATTAACAATAATAATAATAATAACAACAATAATAATACAAATGTTCGCTTAAGTTGCTTTTAAAGATGTCACGATTATGTCTGATCAGAAGCAGCACACACACACACACACACACACACACACACGAACGCATAGCTAGCGCGCGCTCGCAAACACAGAGAGACAGACAGACATCGGATAAACGTGCATAGGTAGTAATTAATTGTAATTTATTAGTATTATCGAGACTATTAGTCGAAGATAATAATCGCCAATGGACCGATAACCGATCTCTATCGATCGGCGATAATTTATATTCACGGAGCGTTGATAAAAGTTAAAAGTGGAAAAAAAAAAAAAAGAAAGAAAGAAAGTAACTCGTAATTTTTCTGCACGCGAACATTCGCGCGCGCACCCACACACACACACACACACACACCGACACATACGCGAACGCTCAGATTAAATACGTATAATTTCAATTTGTTATACTATTACTGAGGTAATTTGTTAAACGCATCAGATTACCGATCTATCGATCGTCGATAATCGATATAAGCGAACGACGCGTTGAAATAATGTTTCCACGACCGAGAAGGAGGAGGAGAGAGAAGTAAAAAAAATGAAAAAAAAAAAAGAAAAATAAAAAAGAAAAAAAAAATAAGAGAAGGAACTGAAAAATTTTTTTTTTCGCTGCAGTTATAAGCGCATCGGCGAGCGCGCTGTGCGTTAAGCGCGCAGTGCGTTAAGCGCACTCAGGTGGGACAAGAGCTACACGAGCTGCTCGAGCTACCACCGGATATGGAGAAGCACGCGCTGTGTTTCCGTTTTCTGCATGACCGGAAGTGACCTTTCAGCTCATTAAAGAAAATATACGCGTCTCGATCCCTTGTGGCCATAGGCATTGAATATAACTGTACGTGCTATACTACTCGATCCATCTCTATTCTCTGTCATTCTATCTACCTCTCTCTCTCTCTCTCTCTCTTTTCAAAAAAAAAAAATTAATAATAATAATAATAATGATAATAATAATAATAATAATAATAATAATAATAATGATCGTTGTACGTAATTTAGTAAGAAGAGTCATTGCAAAAAAAAATATGAATAAAAAAGAAAAAGAAAAGAAAAGAATTGGCGGAGAGAATCTTTTTAAAATTTAATATTTCTATAATTTATATCTAATACACGTGTGTGATATATATATTTATATGTATATGTATATATATATATATATATATATATATATATATATATATATATATATATATATAACATTGTCCGATTTTTATCGGTCCGATCAATCGAATGAATTAACTTTGTCATTTAAATTGTATATGTAAATTTATCCTCGTAAAATTGTTCGCAACGTTTATCGTCCTGATCCAATCGTTGTTCAAACAAATAAATACAATGGATATCTCTTCGTGCGTGACAGATGTTTTCCCGTTTACAAAATCAGTACGACGTATTTACTACTCGTCGATATGCGATATCATCGGATTCGTTGCGTAAGTATTTGACTTCAATTCGATCGATTTTGTTAATTAAATTTAAAATTATCGATTTTCTTTCTTCCTTTCTATCTTTTTTTTTCATTCTTTCAAATCACACTTTTTAATATCGTTTTCCATCTTTTTCTCTCAATTCTCGATCGTTCAATAATAAATAAATAAATAAATAAATAAATAAATAAATAAATAAATAAATCTTCGCGTGAAAAATGTACGTTGCCCGCGAGATTCAATCTAAAAGACCCGCATCGATTTTTATAAATCCGATTTAACGCAATAATGTATGATATAATGATTCTTGGATTTTTTTTTTTTCGTCTAATCGGATTAATACGAACAGTCCGATCGTTCGTAGCCCACATAAAATCGTTTACTCGATACTTATTTCTTTTAAATTTTGTTGAAAAAAGAAAAGAAAAATCAAAAAAATAAAATAAAATAAAATAAAATTTCTTTTCCCCTTTAACTTCAAGCCTACCCGCGGAAATCGTCTGTTTTTTTTTCTCGCCGTCTATGAAAAGTTTTAACTGTATATCGATAACGAACGCGTTGAAAATAATTATCACCGTCCTCGCTTAAAAAAAAAAAAAAAAAAAAAAAAGAGTTGTACAGTAATGAGTATAGCTCTCGAAGCACGTGGCCAAGAGCCATTGCTGGCACGTTGTGTCATCTCTGGGCGAGCCCAGAATGCCATTATCTTTGGTGCAAGCAAGCATGTTGCCAACAGTGTTGGAGAGAGAGAGAGAGAAAGAGAAAGAGAGAGAGAGAGAGAGAGAGAGAGAGAGAGAGAGAGAGAGAGAGACGAATAGAGTCGAACGAATGATTCGATATATACCTCGTTGCAAGAATAATTGCGAACCAAGAAACGATAATATATATATATATATATATGTGTGTGTGTGTGTGTGTGTGTTTTTTTTGTATATATACGTATATACGTATGTATGTATCTTGGTATGTATATATTAGTCGTGTTAATGACTAAGAAGATAAAAAGGAGACAGAAAGATAGGACGATAACAATGGGCAAACCAACTATAATAGGTATGTGCAATATTTGTTCT
>OU427001.1:7873264-7878264 GCA_911387935.1 Dolichovespula saxonica
ATAGAAGAAGGAAAAATTAAGTGAGAAAGAGAGAGAGAGAGAGAGAGAGAAAATTGACGGACGAGGATATATATGTATAGTGGTGTTCAATCTATGGTGATGTTCAATCACTTTCTTCAATATTAATTATGTTCGTGTGAGTGTGTGTGTGTGTATAAACGAATTATAATATATAACAATCATTTTCTTCTAATCGCAAGTCAACTTGGAGAAAAAAAGCTGGGATGGTAATCAATCGAGAAAATTGTATAGAGACGTTGTTTTTTTTTCTTTTTTGTTTAGAAATATTTCTGTCACATTTTCCTGTAACATTCATTTATCTGTCTGCAGAAAATTTTATATAAAAAAAAAAAAAAGAAAAAACCAGGAGAAAGACCGCTTCGAATAATTTTTAATTGTTTAGAAAAAAAAAGGAGATTCATAATAATTTCTAATTCTTCTTTCTCTCTCTCTCTCTCTCTCTCTCTTGGTATCCCATGAAAGCTTGTGAAAATAATTATGACGGAAACGTCGACCCAATATGCATATAAAACGGTCTTCGAAATTCTTCTTTTCAACGTTCCACTCGATATGTCGTTTTCCTTTCGTATGGCCTTACCCTTTCTCACAGTTTACTTCGATACAATCAACGCGAGGCCAGCAGGAAATATATTCTCAGTAATGAATACACATACTCACACAAATATATATATATATATATATATATATATATATATATATATCGCTTACGGAAATATATGGTAACATTTTCTCATGCGAATAAATTTTTACAATCTTTTTCTCTTTCCTTCTTCTTTCTTCTTTTCTCATTTTTTTCTTTTTTATTTTTTTTCTTTCTTTTTTCACTCGACGAAACTAAAACCATGAACGCACGAACGCGTATTTGCAAAGAAATTGGATCACTTGTCAGAGATATAACTTATCACTTTATAGATATTATTACGTTTCTGACGATTGTACATATATAATTTATGTAACATATATTTATTTATATGGATGTTGATAATGCGAAACATGAAATAAAAGAATTGGCTCGCATTCGTTACAATTTTATAATATAGACAAATTACGATATCATCGAGCATTTAATAAGAATTTTTGTAACGCGTCATTGAAACGATGCGAGAGGAAATTATTTTTTTTCTTTTCTTTTTTTTTTTTTTAATTTATATTAAAACAGTACACATCGTATTTACGCCCTATCAGCAATTATGACGCATTGTATCGTACAAATACTATACTATACATGGAAACGCAAACACAAACACACACGCGTACACGCACGCACACACGTATATAATTTTTTACATTATACATATGCATATATGTACATCCGCGTTATTTGACACGGAATACGACTGACACTGTTTGCCGATCTAATCTAATATTCTCACACATCATCGGAAATGTCCCGTAATAAAGCGAGCAAAAAAGATATAAAGAAGAAAAAGGAAAAAGAAGAGAACGAGAGAGATAGAAAAAGAAACGCAGGATATGCAATTTACGTTGTTCTTCGAATAACGGATTCCTCATTGTCGTAAATCAATAACCGGTCAGATCGATCGATCGACCGTTCGATCTATCGATCGTGCGTTCTCTCTTACAAGAGACCCGTAACAATCGTTCCGGACGATCGACCTCGGTGTCCATTTATGGCAACTTAGATCGTTCCAATCTCTCTCTCTCTCTCTCTCTCTCTCTATTTCTAACTATCTATCTTAGTAAGTATCTTTGAACGTGTAATTAGAACGTGCAATAGTCGTACCGGGATTAGAGTAATTAGAATACGTACGGGCGGTACGTACTTGACACGACTATTTGACGAGTCGTCATGACGATACATAGAACCGTTTAACGCATATTCGCGCTCACTCTTACTCGTACCCGTACTCGTACGTATATATGTAAATACATGCACGCGTTAAACATATGCAAACCTACACCTACACAAACATATATATATATATATATATACACATAAATACTTTATATACATACGCATAAGCATTTGATGTTTCGCGTGTCGCAAGATGGCCAGGTCGCTGCCTACATGGTGACACCCACCTTCCATAAAACCTTCGCTCGTATGTCTTGGTTTATATATACACACACACACACACACACACACACACACACACACACACACACACACACACACACACACACACACACATATATATTTATTTATATATGTACGCATATCTACTTAGTTACGTGTACACGTATATATGCTTACACACACGCACACACACATATATATATATATATATATATATATATATATGTATATGCTTGTATATGTATAGGTCTATGTGTAATACGTATCTACGGGACGTTGACGTGGTTCAAGCTTAATTCACGCCGATTAACGGTCATGCGAATAAAAGTCAGAGTCTTACCCACGTCTTTTATTCGACGTACGGCTACTTAAGTGATAATAAAGCGGTATAAGACGCTTTTAAAAGTGGCGCGTATTAAAACGGCGTTCATAGCGCCGACCGGGCATACTTTACTCGCCTCCCTCGTTTTCTCCATAACCCTTCCCCACCTCCCCCCTTCCCATCCTTTTCCCTTCATCTCTCCCCTTTTTCTCTCCTTTTCCTTCTTCTTTCTTTATTTTTTATCCGCTCTTTTTTCTTTCTTGTCAATTTTCTCTTTCGTTCGTTTTTTGTATTTTTTTTTTTTTTTTTTTTAATAACATCCTTTAAATCGACGCACGTATGAAAAGGAAAACGGACGATCTTCTTTAATTTCTTTTTTTTTTTTTGTTTTCCCCTCCCCCCCTCTCTCGTTATCGATCCCGGATTAATAGGTATCATAAATCCTTTAAAACGTTATCTCGAACGTAATGAAGAAAATCCGGTTGACCCGGTATACGCGCCGTTCAATGTGTTAAGCGTTTGAGATACAATTTCTTTTTTTTTTGCTCCTGTCCCTTTTTCTCCTTTTTCGTTCTTTCTTTCTTTCTTTCTTTTAATTCGATTCGATTCGATTCGATTCGATTCGATACGATTTGATTTGATTTTTTTATCGTTAATTATCGTTAATTACCATTTACATTTATATAAGTTTTGAATACGCGTTTTAATGCATTTATATTCGTAGTAATATATCAAAATATATATCTTTCGTTAAACATTATTTTTAATTTATGCACATTTTAAAATACGTCATTAATATTTATCTGTTCTCTCTCTCTCCCTCTTCATTTCTCGTTTTTCTTTTTCTTTTTTTCTTTCATTACAGAAACCAGAACGTCGTTATGCCGATTATGGCCCGTTGACAAATCGAAAAAGTCGAAGTTAGAAGAGTCAGTCGTAGGAAGATGGTGTACAGGGGTAGCTTGCAAACCGACGATCCGAGAGATGCACCGAAATTGGTCAGAATGTCGCCGCTTAGAACGAGCAGACCAAACGGTCCGATTTCGAGCGCGTACGGTAACGCAACAACGGGAATTAAAAGTACGTATCAGGGATCGTCCTACGTAGGTCCGATCGACGCTAATCGGGCCAAACTAATCGAGGAGAGACGATTGGTACGCGAAAGGGACATCGAGTCGGTCGAGAGGGTGATTATGAGAACGACTGGTATGAAGATAGTCGGTGCACCCAAATTGCGTAACATCAGTCAAATACGGGAAAGCGTGTTCGTCGATACTACGTTAATGCCGATCGATCGAATCGGTAAAACCGAATCGAGATCGCGTCCGAGAACGATAGCAATAGGATTGGAGGAATCGTCGAACGTTGGAGTTAGGGTGGTCAACAACAGATTACAGAGTTCGATGTTGGCCGATCTTAAGGATCTCGAGAGATTGCGAAACACACCGCCGTCCGAAAGAAATGTTAAAACGACGAAGAAATTCGATAGAAACGAGACGACGAGATCGACCTCGACGACGTCCAACGTTAAAGGATCCCACGTAACGTGTAATAACAATAACAATAACAATAATAACAACAACAACAACAACAATAATAATAATAACAACGTTAAAATACGTTCGGATATCATGAGGATACAACAGATGTTCCAGTTACCGCGATCCGATAATAATGTCAAATCGACGCCGAGGAATGTCGTTCCTCGGGAGAGGAAGCCGAGAGAGGTCGTCGAAGTCGAGAGGGACGATAAAAAGATTACCGGGGAGATCAACAGGACGCGTTTGCTCGCTCAAAAGCTCTTGGAGGCGTCTCGAAATAACCGGGATGCCTTTAATAAGGATCGCCACGGTAATAACAAGAACGCGTCCTCGAACAAACAACATAGGACTTACGGGGACGTTAATGGGAAGGTCCCGTCGTGCAGGCAGACGGTTACCACCGATCAACGGAATAACAACGTCGATGAATCCGGGCAAACCAAAATCGAGAGGAGTAACGACGATACGAGTTCGTCGAACGAACGACACCAACCACGTCCGCGTCCGCCGTTACGCAAGAGAAGAGACTCGAGGAATCGAGTTAATAACGGCAATGTCGACGTACTTCTCGATTCTACGGTCAAGGATAAAAACGATATCTCGAAGGATATGAAAAAGCGGGATAAGGACGACAACATGAAGTCCGGTGATCCTTCGAACGTGATCGAACGTAATCGCGTCGAAGTGAATTCGATGGTTAACAAGGACGTTCGTTCGTACGACGTTAAGAACGAAATTACGATCAAGGACGTGGAGGATAATACGGGTCGTAGTTCGAA
This sequence comes from Dolichovespula saxonica, assembly GCA_911387935.1. Classification (NCBI taxonomy): domain Eukaryota; kingdom Metazoa; phylum Arthropoda; class Insecta; order Hymenoptera; family Vespidae; genus Dolichovespula; species Dolichovespula saxonica. The sequence goes on from OU427001.1 coordinate 7,877,966, forward strand.
CGAACAACTCGAATCCGATTCGATCGTTCCGAGCGTTACCTCCAAGAGACCTGACATATTGGACGGATTGTTGAAGGAGTCCGACGAACAAATGGCGAATCTCAAGACGGATCTGTTCGGGGACAGAGGAAGGTCAAGGAGCCATTGGAGAGGATTCGTACAATCTATGAGACTGCACGACGTCGAGTTACATTCTGATAGCGAGGATCAACGAAAAGGTAATCACAATTTTTTTGGATAACTCTTGTAATCCATAGTGCTGTCCCATCCGGCTAACTTAACGCTTTCTAACGATTTAA